>JAHSPW020000005.1:600000-897500 GCA_019985065.2 Arctostaphylos glauca | reverse complement strand
CCCACATGTTCTGTGACAACCCAGAACTTATTAACATCGCGTTCATCATTTCTTTCAAGGTCCAATTCTTTCGCTCAGCAACTCCATTTTGCTGTGGCGAATAAGGTGCAGTGGTTTGGTGAATAATTCCATGTTGGGCACAAAATTCACCAAATGGTGATTCATACTCACCACCTCGATCACTTCTTAACACCTTAATTTTTCTACCAAGTTGATTTTCAACTTCATTCTTATAAAGAATGAATTTATCAATGGCTTCATCTTTGCTCTTTAGCAAATACACATAGCAAAATCTTGTGCTATCATCAACAAAAGTAATAAAATACTTATTACCACCCCGTGTTTGTACGAATTTTAAATCACACACATCGCTGTGGATTAATTCAAGGGGTTCTGTACTTCTTTCAATCGATTGAAACGAAGTTCTCGTTAATTTTGCTTCAACACAAGTCTCGCACTTGTGATTCAAATTAACTTGAAAAGCTGGAATATGGTCTAGGTTAATTAATCTACGCAATGCATCGTAATTAACATGACATAGTCTACCATGCCACAAAAAGGAAGACTCAAGCAAGTAAGCAGAAGGGATTTTCACTTTATTAATAGTAGGGACAACAGTTACAACATTAAGCTTAAATAGCCCATTACAAAGATAACCTTTCCCTACATACATCCCAGCTTTGGTCAACACGACCTTATCTGCTTCAAACACCATACGAAATCCGTGCTTGCTAAGGAGTGACCCTGACACCAGGTTCTTTCGAATGTCCGGCACATAGAGGACATTGTTCAGAGTCAGCTCTTTTCCAGATGTCATCTTCAGGATGACCTTGCCTTCTCCCTTCACCTCTGACGTCGCAGAGTTTCCCATAAACAGTTTCTCGCCGTTTGTAACCGGCTCAAAAGTGGTGAACATCTTCTTCTCTGAGCAGATGTGGCGGGTAGCTCCAGTATCTATCCACCATTCCTTAGGGTTAGACCCTACCAAATTCACCTCCGAGACCACCGCTGAAAGATTGATGTCTGACACATCTCTCTCTAGAGTCTCCACCTCAGTCACATGTGCCTGAGGGCGCCTGTTCCGTTGTGGCTGGCGGCATTCCGATGACTTGTGACCCGTCTTGTCACAGTTGAAGCATTTGCCTTGAAACTGAAACCTTGGTTTCTTGGCAATACCTCCCTTAGGTCCCAGATTGAACCCTTTAGCAGCTAGCTTGCCTTTCTGCTTCTTCTTATAGCCTGAACTCTGGCCATGCTCCACCACATTAGCTTTTGAGGCAAAAGAGCTCCTTAGCCTTTTGTCAGCACTCCTGTTATCTTCCTCGATCCGGAGCCTGATGATGAGATCCTCGATCTTCATCTCCTTTCGCTTGTGCTTCAAGTAATTCTTGAAGTTACTCCAAGCAGGGGGCAATTTCTCTATCATGCAAGCCACCTAGAAGGTCTCACTCAGTACCATTCCCTCAGCAAAGATCTCATGCAAAATCACATGGAGTTCCTGGACTTGACTGATCACAGTCCTCGAGTCCACCATCATGAAGTCCAAAAACCGGCCGACGACAAATTTCTTTGATCCGGCATCCTCGGTTTTGTACTTTTTATCCAAGGACTCCCACAGTTCCTTGGCTGTCTTCTTGACACTATACACGTTGTAAAGTGTATCGTGCAAGCAATTTAGAACATAGTTCCGACACAAAAAGTCGGAATCACCCCAGGCTAGCGCAACGACTATCTTCTGCATGTCTTGTTCATTCTCATCGATGACAGGAGCATCTTCTGCGAGATACCTCACGAGACCCAGCGTGGTCAGGTAGAACAACATCTTCTGCTGCCACCTCTTGAAGTCCACACCGTGGAACTTCTCCGGTTTCTCAGCATGGCTGACCGGAATGGAAGGACCCACTCTTGGCATCACAGCCGGAGTGTTCACAACCGTAGGAATACCCCCAACAGTAGGGTTCTCATTGCCACTATTGTCTCCGGTTGACTTTTCAGGTTGTTTTTCCATTACTGAAGAATAGACCACAAAACTAAGTTAGTCACAAATTCAATGATAATCTTTAGCTGTATAATATGTGATTACAAATAAACCACAAAACAAACACTTTTTTTTTTTTTAAGATTATAAAATCAACCTAGATGATAGAATAAGACTTAACAAAAAATAGAAGTTAACGCTAAACACAAAAACCCACTGTAGAAATGAAAAACCCGAGAAACAATGCCTAACAGAAATTCCAAAAACCTGGCAAGGAATTGAAACAGTAATTAGGAAAAAAAAACCACTGTTGCAATTCAAAACTATCTACCAAGTCAGAGACAAAGCCAATTAATTCCAACAAAGCATTAGCAATAGGAAAACCAACAAATTAGATCAAATGGGAAAAAAAAAACAGAATACAGAAACTTGATGCTATACCCGCATTAATAAAATTAAAATAAGTGTAAACCTCTTTTATCAGAAAGGTGTGCTAAAGAGAATAAGACTATTATGCAGTGAATAGGACAGTAGGACTATTATGCAGAACTTAAGCACTGTTTTCAAACAATTACCAAGTATCAACTGTTACGATTTATCAAAACTGACAGAAACAGAAAATACACGATTTTTCAAAATATATTCCAGAATCAGATTTTAGAATAAAAATATCAATTTGTCTTAAGATTGTATGAATAAACAAATTCTGGAATTTTATTTAATTTCTGAAAAAATACAATAGTGCGTAAAATTTAACGACAATAAAATTGGAAACGCAAACCGAGGCCCGTGAATCTCACGGTGTCCTTAAGACAAATTGCGCCGCCTCACCGGAGTGCTTGAGGATATGCTCGGCGTTCGTCTCCCAGGATACAACGGTTGAATTCAGATTCGGTAGCACCTCCCGAAGACCGGCTTTCGAACTAATTCGCCTTGTACTCTCTCTTGATCGAAGAATACGAAGAACACTCGAAGAATGGAGGAGACTTGTATCAATTGTTGGTCTTTCAAAACCAAAGAAGGGGTGCTCTATTTATAGGACTAAGGGGGAGCCAAAACATTAATTTCATAATAAACCAAAATTAAATTCTAAGATTTATTTTCAAAATAAATTCTATGGTTACAAATCTAGAAATAAATTCTAGATTTAAAATCAGAATAAATTTTGTGCAATAAATCAAAAATTGAATTTGGTTTTAAATTAGAAATTAATTTTTTGTTTTCAAATTAATCTCTCATCTTAAATACACACTTTTATGGGCTCAAGCCCATTACGTGGCCCAAGCGAGTAAACCCAACCTTTTGGGCTTAAGGGTCCAAGAACCACACCACACCAAGCCAAGCCAAGCCAAGCCCAAACATAGACCCATGACCCATGGACCAAGGTAGGCGGCGGCGGCGGCGTGCGCGACCTATCACCCTCTCGCATACTACACATGGTGCATACTTAGAGAATCAATTTCTCATTCAAACCTTAATGGATTTTAACCATTCTTTTCAAGATTTAAACTCCTCATATGGGAGTACACAAATCCACTAAGACTCACCTCAAGTGGTCTTAAGGGACCCCTTAATCTTTGGGACAAAGTCACCAAAATTATGGATTAAAATCCATTTTTTCCAACAGATCCATCACTCTTAGGCTAGAATGATTAGAGATGACAAATCATAATCAATCTCTGGACACTAGTAAATCAGTAAGTTTTAGAGACATTTTCACTCACTCCTATTGTTACAGACATAACTGAGTGGTCTAACCAAGTTTTAGAATGGAAGTTTTTGTTTTTATAAACTTCATCTCGCGGTATAAACTAATAAATTCTAAAATGTTATTTGCTAAACTTTTCAACGGGCTTGATAAAATATTGTGGAACATTATGAGGATGTGTTTTGATGATCCAACAAGGTGTAATGAACAAGTGGAAACACCACAAACTATACCACCTCCTTCAATTGTTGTTACCACATTTGAGTCAACATCTACAACATTGAAAAAGAAGAAGAAGAAGAAGAAGAAAACAAGAAGACTAAACAGTCCCTAGATGAACTTATCATGTCTGAGCAATCCCTAGATGACCCTACCGTGTTTGCATAGTTCCCAGATGACCCTACCATATCTGCATAGTCCTCATCGTACTGCTCTCCCTTTGTCTCTCAACTTCTCAAGACAATCTCTATAATCAGTATTTTTGAATTCATACTGATAAAGCTCCTCTTGCAATGGCTTTAGTTACTTTTGAACTTGATCATCATCGAGGCATTATAATGCTTGACGGTTTTTTTTCTTCTGGAAATGGTGCTTTAAGTTTGAACTGGTCATATTGGTCATTTGTTTTTGATTTCTGGTTTTCTATCAGTTTTATTTTGATTTTGGACTTTAGGTCGTGACTCATCAACCTAAATAGTGGATCTTGTCCATGAGACATCATGGGTAGTGGTTTTCCCTAATTGTGAGCATAAACAGCTCAAGTCAGCACAACAGACGTGATTGTTGCTTCAATGTAGGATATTTTTGTTTTTGTTTTACAATGTTATTACTTACTCTAAAGTGTTTTTCAGTTAGAACATCTTTTTTTTAGAAACTAACTTAAGAATCGAAATGTCTTCTGATTATTTTTAGCCTGATCAATGCTAATCGGCCATTTTCTATGCTGTTTGTAAAGCCAATGATTTTTGTCTTATAAAGGGTTGAACTCATCCAACATAGCTCAAGTGTATGTACAGTTAATGGTTGGTGTATTTTCTCTTGACATGTACAGATTTACAAAATTATGTGTATATCCTGTGGTGTGCTGTTCATTGGCAGAATTATCATGTCTCAGCAGATCATAGTCTAAATATAACTCCACAGTTCCAGCTGCAAAACGAGTCCAAAATATTTTTGGTTTCTAGTGTCCATATCATCGAAAAATTTTACTTACGCCTTTTGTAATTCGACTATTTTTAACACACATCTCCTAATACTTTATATTGGATACATACATCCTTGAACCTCCAATTAAAATGAACCCCAAGAGGTTGTCTGAGTGGTAAAGTAGATAAACTGTAAACTCAGATATCTTGCGGCCGAAATTCGAAAACTTAATACTTGGGACCACTGGAGGGTTGGCCAGTCATTTGTACTCAAGATCCCGAGAACCTCGGTAATTTAGGTAGAGATTTTTAAACTTTATCTCAGCTTAGTTCCAGGCCGAGCAATACCTCGGTTATAAAAAAAAACTTCCAAATGGATGACATTAGTTAAATTAATAAAAGTCAAAACAATTCAAACCCATCAAATCTATAACTACTACCCCTCTACTTCTTAGTTGATTCACAAAGAAAGATGAGAGTACTGAGTATATACACAATCATATATACAATATTTTTCGCAAAATGCAAAACTTATTCGATCAGTTCTTCAAAATCAGCTTCCATATATTCATGCCTCCGGATTCCGAAGAAAATTTCCAGCACAGAAAACACTACATAGCCATCTCCAGGAAAACCCACTGCCCACAAAAATGTCCCTTCCTCTCCTCCTCTTTCTCACAATCATAGCCATCTCCACCGCCCCACCACCGCCATTCTAAATCGGATTTTTACAGTGCAACATGTGGAGCCTATAACCCAAGTCGAACTTCTCTTCATTGATGATCTTGATCAAAAAAGTTCCTGGGTTGCAAAACAAGAAACTCGTGCTGCAAAGCAAGTTCCTGGGTTGCAAAACAAGAAACTCGTGCTGCAAAGCAAGGTTGACTGGCCGAGGTAGTCGAAGGACAATTCGATACTTAAGTTGAGTGGGGGTTTGCACTTACATGAGGAGTGCTATCGTACTATTTATAGAGGTTTGACTGGCCTGAGAATGTCGCGATGTGGACCACCCAATCCGGTGCGACTGCCACGGTCTCCATGCCTGGACATCACGATCGCAACAATGCCACGTCTTGTCATGGCTTGTCCCCCACGATATAATTGATATCCGCCCACGTTAGGACCACGTTCCGCTCGGCTCAGCCCGAACACCATTCTAACGGTGGAGTGGCCAAGCACGAGTCTTTGGGAGAACTGTCTAACTGAATATCCCACGCATATCGACCATAGCATTAGGCTCAGTCAACACGCTGGTAGTGCATCCAAATAGGCTTGTGTAACGCCGTGCGGACTCATCAAGTCCAAGGTCAGTCAATGATTGGTAGGCTAGCTCAGGGCAACCAAAAGAGGTTCGAATTCCAAACGACCTCTCGGTTCGGCCCACCACTGAAGGAGATTGGGCCGTGATACAAGAACACTGTAAGCCCACACCTCACAGGTCTGGCCTACTACACAACACAATCAAGAACACCATGGCTAGAGAAACCTGAGATGGGGCTCTAGTTATGCGATTGTATTTCCATGACTGTTTCGTTAACGTAAACCTCATACCCATTTCATTTTATTGTTTATTTTTCTTGTTTTATAATTGAAGATAAGATGTTTGATAATTTGACAAACTGAGATAAGGTGCTAACAGTGATTCTAGCACTTGGGGAAAGAATCGCATTTGATAAGCATTAATCTAGGAATCTATATATGTATCCTCTGTGATGCAAATGCTGTAACTATGTGGGCTTGGTGGAAGTGTATGGTGAAAGTTGAACATGAATTGGGAAAGCAAATATAGATAAACTTGTGTGTACGAGAAAATAAACTTGTGTTTAATCTCAACACAGAGAAAATAAACTTGCTCTAAAAATAGTCAATGTAGAAGTGGTGTGATTGAAAAATCCCAAAAACATATCGCCTTATTGCTTTCTCTCTCTCTCATCCCATCACCCCCCCCCCCCCCCCCCCCCCCCCCCCCCCCCCCCCCACCCAACAACAACAACAACAAAACGCAAACTGAAAATTTGGGGACCAAAGAATTTCACTTTGAATGACTCTGCACCTGTTTTGCAGATATGTAGGTAGTTGGGTTCTAGGATTTTGCAGATTTTTAGGTAGTTTTGTTTAGTGGGTTGAGATAGTACCATGAAAATAGGAGTGGGATATAGTTTGTTGGGGTTTCTTTGAAGGAGAAGATAGAATTTGTTGGAGTCTGTAGTCACGTATAAACAGGTGTTTTACATCTGTGGCTCGAATTCTTTGGTTTTAACTAAGCATTCTCCACTCCATCTATCATCTGGTAATTTGTCTGAGTTATGCTGATTATCATTGGGCTCCAACATTGTATTCTACTGCTATTGATTTTTTATTCTCTGGGGCTGTTGGCATTGATTTGGACTTTTCAACTGCTTCTGTTCTGATGCTGCTCCTGCTGATTGTTCATTCTCTCATTTCTTCCCTGAAGATGGTTTTGATGGAGGCCAGTTCTCGATGAAGGACAGTTTTTTTTTTTGCTCAGCATCTGTTGATTTATGTTTCTGGTATCTCATTGTTACTTGTAATCATCTATGTTTCGCCTTAATGCAAACTTGTTCCCTAGTTTATGATTTTTGCACGCAGATTGAACTTATAATCATCAATCTTTTGCCTTAATGCAAATTTGTTCCGTGTTTCTATGATTTTATAATCATTGACCTTTTGCCTTATACGCTGAAAGCTCGTATTTTGCTGATTGCCCTTGTTTATTGATGCGGTCCTATTGTTAGGGAGAGTAATGGAAAGCACTTGAGGATAAATATTGAGCGAAATCTCTCTTTTAAATGCTAGTAGAGTTTGGAAATAACGCAATATTTGCTACCTAAATCTGAACACCCTAAATCAAATCTTTACTCCAGCTCCGACCATTATTATCCCTTTTGGTAAATTCCCAACATTGACCTCCAATTTTATCCCTTTTGCTGCGTTCAACCTTCTATATTTCTTGAATTATTTATCTGTAAATTATCTGGGGTGTTTTACACTTTTTCTCTGCTGTGAATATAACTAACTGATAATTATTGTTTATTCTGTGCACGGGGTGATCCGGGTCTTAATAGTACATGATTAACTGTCAAAAATTTTGAATACATCAACTTGCTTGAACAAATCCTGTTTACACTTTCTCCATATTCCAAGAGCTTGAATCGAATTGGTATGTCAATGGTTCCTTCATGTGTGTAGCTATGTTTGCATGCAAATACCCATGTGGTCAGGACTTTGTGCATTTTTGTCTAGGTCTCTTTCCTTGATTGTACGTTGGCCTTTGATAATTCCTAGTAGTTCTTCTTGTGTGCCACTAACAATTGATTGGCATAGGATATGATTGTTACTACCCATTATGATGATCTTACATTGGGAAGGGAAGTTTGAAACAATCAGCTGGCAAATATAACTCAAAAGGCATCTATTCTCTGGACAGGAAGGATCCTAGTTTGTTTCTCTCGTTTCCTTAACTTTTGCTTCATTTATACATAAATGTACAATAATATTACATTAATTTATTTAGTTTTTCCTGCTTACCACCAACCCACTCTCTTGAGTTACGGGATGTCAATAACCCCATCTAAAAAAATGAAGGTCATGATCTTACCCACACTAGACAAACCGGACCTTCTCCTGATTGCGGCTTCTACTCTCTTTCTCTACCGTCTATACCACTCTCCTATCTTGCTGAAAAGAAAACCCCAAGCCTCAAAAATCGGCCACGAGCAGTGGTTGGTCTTAGTGGCTTCTGTAGCATCTTTTCTTGGGTGGTTTGTGATCAGCAGTTTTGGTGCAGTAGGGAGTTCTGGTTGTATGTTTCCTGCAGGCATGCTTTTGTTTCTATTGCTACGAGCAGTTCTGGTTGCTCTGCTGCTGCTGTTGTTTTGTTTCTGGTGATGGTCTGCCGCTGTTGTTTGCTCTGTCCGCAGCTGGGGTTTTGATCAAAGTCTGCTGCTGCTTTTTTTTTTCTCCGCAGAGAAGAACTCTATTAATCCTTGAAAAGATTACAAAGCTTCGAGGGGACCAAATTAAACATACCAGCATCACAAAGGAAAGCCCGCATCCCAACGAGGTTGGAACCCGGGCTTCCTACAATCACATGCCGCTAGGAACTGCAAAACGAACCACCTGATAATGAGGTGGAAAGCAAGAGGCCAAACAACCAAACTAAGATCTATATAAACGGGCACCAAGTTACAATGAACCACACCAACATCCCCCCGCCCCCCCCCCCCAAAAAAAAAAAAAAGCACAAAAATTTACATGAATCGCCACAATACACTATTACACTGGCTTAGAGATTAGCTGATCCGAGCCAAGAAATGTAGGCCTATTCCAACACATGCAGAGCATTCCTCACTCAGTCCTGACAGCAGAATAATACAGTCATTACTTCCTACGTTGGATCAAGACAGCAGAGCAGCAGCTGACTGCAGACTTCCTTAGATGGATCAAGGCAGCAGAGCTTGAGAACAGGAGCACACGGAGACACAATGGCTACATACCAGTTGACAGCCACACTAAATGGAATCAAACCAAGCTTAAAAGACAGAACCATGGGAACCCTGACTCAACCCGACAACCACCAAACGGACAGCACAATATATTCAGGACAAAATAAAAGACTACACCTACCCTTTCCACCCACAGAATATTGACACCCTATGGACTCTACCCCTCCTTGTGTCGTACCCATGAACTCCCCTTACTGAGGCCACCAACCCCAATCCCCACACCCAACCCCTGCCACAGAACCTCAGGACAGATCCACTTGCCCACTAGATTGTCACCTTCCTGATTCCATTTAAACATCACAAAAAATCATCCACATGGTACTCCTCCAAGTTGATTTTGGCTTTAATTCCAAACTGCCATTCTTATCTTAATAAGGTTTGAAACCTCATTCACCAGAGCGTTTTTCTGGTTCAAAATCAGGGCATTTCTTGCAAGCCACAGAGACCAAATGCTAGCATAGAAGCATGCCTCCCAACACATTCTGCTGCTGGTGTTTGCTCCTAGTTGGAGTTTGATTTCTTGTTTTGTTTTGGTTGCCCACGGATATGCCCTTTGGCTTTCTTTCCTTTGGTTTTGTTTGTTTGCTTTGGTTGGTGTCTTGCTAGCTAGTTGTTGCCTAGGGGTTCTAGCGGCAAGTGTTTGCCGGCTCCTTCTAATCATTGTATCTTTCTTAGAGTTTCTGCCTAGGGGTTCTAGCGGCAAGTGTGGCAAATCTTTGGTTTGCTATACGGTTTTGGGTGTAAAATATTGATGTCTAAACCTATGCTTTAGACCTTTCTATTCTTTCCACATTTGCGTGATCTTTTGGTTCACCTAATTAAGCTTCTCAAGTCACATCAAAGGTGGACAACAATATTGCATAAAATAGTTAATGGTGAATGAGACAAAGCATGCTGCACTAATCGGCGAGTTTTTTTTTTTTTTGCATAGAGTAAAATGCGAGAGAAGTACCTGAAGGTATATGTCGCAACGCAGAGTAATGATCTCCTAGGATTTTGCTCCAAGCGAGAGAGATGAACAGAGATATCTCCTCTAGGGTTTCTGCGAGTGAGAGAGACGAAGAAGGCGTGCAATATGAGCACACATATATAATATCGGGATATAAAAATTTGCCTAATCTTTTATAGTGGTTACAAAAAAAATATGGTTAAAAAGAAAATATACTTATCACACTTATAACTAATTGTGATTAAAATTAAAAATTCTATTTATTCATGTTTTATTAAAAGCGCGATAAAGTATAATTTTTTATTTTAATCACAGTTAGTTATAAACGTGATGAGTATCTTTTCGTTTTTAATTAGCCACATTTTGTGTGTAAGCGTTATAATAGATCAAGTAAATTTTTATATCCCGATATTATATATGTATGCGCATTGAACGCCTTCTTTGTCTCTCTTACTTGCAAGGACCTTAGAGGCGATATCTCGGTTCCTCTTTCTCGCTCGGAGCAGAACTCTAGGGGATCATTACTCTACACTGCGACGTATGCCTTTAGGTATTCCTCTCTCATACAACTCTATGCAAAAAAAAAGCTCTTCGATTAGGGAGGCATGCTTCCTCTCATTCACCATTAACTGTTTTCTCCAATGTCCACCTTTGATGTGAATTGAGAATCCTACTTAGTGAATCAAAAGATCAATCAAATGTGGAAAGAATAGAAAGGTCTAAATCATGGGTCTGGTCATCAATTGCACGTCAACCTCAATTCATCTTGATTTTTTTTATGATTTCACCCGTCTTTGGAGAACAAGGAAAAGAGGATTTAAGTGCAAAATGAAAACGGTTAAGCGCTAGGCGAGAAAGATGTTCGATTATTTAACACAATCCAACCAATTACCACAACGAATCTTATTATCAAACACAAATGAACAAATTAATCAACCACTTACCCAAAATATCTGAAGTCTGTGGCAATATGGTGCGACTGTTGTAAGTTGTTCGGTGGTGACGGTGGTGTAGCCCTTCCTGCAAAGGTTAGACATTTTGCCCTCCAAACATTTATAGCTTCTTGGCCACCCCCTGTCCAAAACTGGTTGCCATATAGATTTCTTCCTTGGGTTGGCACCCAAAGGAAGCCCAACATACATAATAGGGAGTTTGTCTTGTTTGCAGTGCAGGGCAGAACTCACAACAAATAATTCTTGATCCAAAAGACCCACCCCACAGATAATGGACTTAGCAAAATTGATCCTAAGACAAAAGAGCAAATGAAAACACCTAAGAATTCTCTTTATGACCAACATTTCCTCCATTTTATAGGACCTGTTACATCGATTCCAATTCAATAACACTAGGGAGGGCTGCTGCAGCTGGAGATGGAGTAAAGATGGTAGATTCAATCTAAAATCTGCCTTTGCTAAGTGGGAAGATGTAAGTCATGAGCCTGCCATTTTACTTGGAGATATTTGAAAAAATGGATGTCCCCAAAGGTAGAGGTGAAACTAATCGAGAAATGGGATCTTGTGTCTTCTGTTCTCAGTTTGAGGAATCACCTATCCACCTGTTATTGCATTGCCATTTTTCTTGGAGAATATGGTGCTCCATTATGCAATGATGGAACATGGAATGGGTTAGTGAGAAACAAGGTTCTGAATACCGTATCGGCATGATTACTGATTTTCCTATTGGTACGGTACATACCGGTACCGGTCATATACCGGGTACTGTATCGGATTTATTGCAACTATCAATATATATATAAACTAGAAAGAGCCTAAAAAAAAATTAATTTTTTTCGCGCAACTATCAATATATATACTGGTACCAACCGATATTAGCCGGTATTTAGAACGATACAGTATTAGAGGTATTTGGTATCCTTTTTATGCCAAAATAGTACATATCGGCCGGTACGTATAATATTAATAACCTTGGTGAGAAATGCAAATTCAAAACCTGATCTTTTGGCGGTTATCCAACAACTACAAGGATCTACAGAAACACTGTTGGGAGGCATGTCTCTATGCATGGCCACTTTGGCCCCTATGCAAGGGTTCAAAGGTAGCAGTCTAGGTGGGAGGTGTAGAGAGAGAGAGAGAGAGAGAGAGAGAGAGACAAGGTGAGAGGGAGATGAAAGCCCAACAATTGTTCTTCCAAAATGAAATAAATGAAATAATTTCCACTACTTATATTTTCAATACTCCAAATTACACTCCCACCTCCATATTTACGAACATGCTAAATTCAAGTCTCAGGACTAGCACTCCATTACACATTGACCAGAATTCATATAATATGCATAAATTTAAATGCCTCATAAATCTCCGAACATTAGAATAAAACATAAAAATTCCGAGTCCTTACAGTGACTCTACTCTGTTACACGCAACTCGGATGTCCCTTTGAACCTAAATCTTGGAATCTCTAGTCAACTAGTTTGGGTTTCCATCACAGTTACTTTCATCATCATTGGCTTCAGCCCCATTCCCATCGATGTGTATCTCTCGATTTAGTTCTCTAGTTAGCTGATCCGCAATACTGTCTTTTCACTTCACATTGTCAAATTGTGACAATCTAACTTGAGAGCAGTTGTTTAATGGTGGTTTGTCTACGACGACATGTCAAGACCTACCATTACACATTTTATTTTGTGCCAGTCCAATAGCCGATTAGCTATTGCAATTTACAAATACTGCCAGCACAGATTTCTACCATCTAGAACATCTTCTAGAAATTAGCGTAGCTATCTGCCTCTTCAAATTACTTGTCTAGAGCAATAAACTCTAACTCAATCGTAGACCGTGTTAAGCGCGTCTATTTGGAAGATCCAACAAAATTGCACCTGCTAGTGTGAAAACATATCCACATGTGGATTTCAAATCCTTTATATCAATATCTAGTTTGCAAAGTATAGAGGTAATGTAAAAAGCCAACACTCATTAACATGTATAAAGAGAAATCGGAGAGGAGAAAAGCATTTTTGTAAAAATCCTAAATTTTTAAATGAAACAAAAAAAAATTAAATTAAATTAAATTTTAATGTATGAAATCATTTATTGATTTATTTAGTTTGCGCGTTTTTGATTTAGGCCATACATTATATTCATGGATTTGTACATGTGTGTGTGTTGGGATTCAACCCATTGGACTAAGCCTTGACCCAAGCCCAGCTTTGTTTAACCCGATCCATGGTCCACAACCCTTTTGGCTTGACCCAAAACCCTTTGGATCAGCCATCTCCCATGGAACTTGTCACATGGAATCATTTTTTCTTTAGTGATGATCATCCCCCACATGCTCTGAAGGTTTTCACGATGAATTCCTAAACTATTGCTTTGCCTTGCAAGATACCTCCATCTGAGCATATCTTTCATTCCCCAATGAAGTTACACACCTTGGTCTCCACTCCACCTTCAAATCACTACCTTCCCCTGATTTTTGCCTTAAAACATCCCTAAGACTCATCTACAACTGCAGAAATTTCATCTACCAATGGCCATCCATGCAACCAAAGAACTTCACACTCAACCTCTTCTACATATACTCCTACTTTTGTCATGTACATCTCCTTCCCTTCATTACGAAAATTCAGAGCCCTTAGTAAATGTTAGGTGTTTCCATTGTTGGGAGAAAGAGATAACAGTAGAGAGAGAGAGAGAGAGGAGGAAGAACTTCTTGGTGTCCAATCATTCAAATTCTATACATAATACGTAGATTGAAGCTTCGATTATCCAATACTAAGGTGAATGAATCTATCCTAACCTTTAATTTATGCCATTGATTGATATTGAGCTCCACGGAGCTCGGAGAAAACGAAACCCAGAACTGTAAATTCGTAGAAGATGATGTTGACACCGGTGCCTTAGTTTTGGTGACACCGGTGCCTTTGCTCTCTGTATGTTTTAATGTTCTGTATTTGCATGGTTACACCGGTGTCATAGTTTTGTTACACCGGTGTCTCAACTCTCTATTTCTTACTAGTATTTGTTCTGAATGTTCATAGTTACACCGGTGTCATAGTTTTGATACACCGGTGCCTTGGTTCTCAGTATTTTACAGTCCTATAGTTAGACCTTACACCGGTGCCTCTAAAACCTTACACCGGTGCCTTGACATCTCTGTATCTTAATACACCACAGAACAGACCTTACACCGGTGCCTCAGTTTTGTTACACCGGTGCCTTTACCTCTCTGTATCTTAGTATTACACGGGAGAATAGACCTTACACCGATGCCTCTGAAACCTTACACCGGTGCCTCTATTATGAAATTTTGACACTTAGTTTCTGACTTAGGCTTTGTTAAGGCAGGACATGTACTATGAAAATATACTTATTTTCTATAAATAAATTTAAACTTTAATTTTATTTAATGAAAATAAGGAAATACCCCCCATTTGGAAACAATGGCATTTACAGAAAATCGAAATTCGATTCGAATCAAAATGTCGCCCTCCCTATTTTAGTACAAAATAGAAAAATCACCCGTTTTCTTCCTATTCTTTGGTCCGAAACTCACCCTAAACTTATGTGTTTGAGGCATACAAATATACCATTGTGCTTAGAAAAAATCAAGGAATCATTTCCGGAACTTTTTATCCCCTAATTCGAAACTTGAAAAATTCAACTTTTTCTATACTTAGAAAAAATTTCAGACAGTAAAATTTTTCAGAAAATTAGAACATCGCCCAAATTCTTACATAACGACAACTACACCTATAATCAAGTTCAGATTATCGTTTTGAAACTTTAGATATCCTATATCATTATGAGATGACATCTTATTCAAAAATTAGCGTGTTAGAAGTTTTCTTGCGAAGTGAAAGCATGCGATTGTTGTTTATGTGTCATAGCTAAATTATTTGTATTATCTTGTTCATTTGATTAAACTTGCATATCCAACACATCATCATGTTATCATGAGTCTAGTTGTTTAAACAAAATTTAGATGGAGTCAAATGAGAAATATTTGAGGTCAGTGGAAATAACACTCGAGATTTTGACACGAGTCATAAAAAGTCACGAGCTTTGTAACGAAAATCGAGAATTTGATAAACTCTTATGTTTGGTGAACCGAGATTTGACTTACTCCTTGGGGAGACGTGTTAGGATGTCTTTAGCCGGGATATGGATTTTAGCCGAACTATGTCTGTTACCACCGGGCTGTGTCTTGGAGCCGAGTCGGTCACGTCTCATGTATTTAGCCAAGTTATGTCATGAGCCGGTTATGTTCGTAAGCCGTGTCGTGTCTTTTCAAAAATAAAAATATAGTTGAAGGGGAGGAGTTAGATATTTTCCGAGTCAAGGCACGACATATGGGAGACATAATGCTGGGAGCATAACGGTTAGGAGCATGAGATACGGGAGCCGATGTTTGGGTACACTAGCGCCAGATACGAGGTCAGCGTAGGGGTCGGGACCATATTGGTCGGGAACATCATAACACCACTTTGGAAAATGAAAGTTTGATGACGGGCAATGCTTGTGTCAACCCGAACTTTGTATTTTGAAAGGAAAATTTTGGGACACTTGTCAACAATGGTGAACACTTATGGATATAAGTCGGTTGCGTGTGTCAGAAACTTAGAAACAAGTCATAGGGTTTGACTTAAAGTTACATTGTTGACATTTCATTCATTTAATGTACTTACTTGTTTAATGCTTCCGCTTATTTGTTTAATCTGATTATGTCAACTCTGATTATTTTGTTCTGTTCATAATACTTGATTGACTGTTCATACTATCGTCATGATCATGCATCATTTGATCCATTGCATAGATTTGAGATTTAGGGTAGTTTTATTTACTGAGCGTTAATCGCTCATCTGGTGCAACTTCTCTGCCTCTGGCCTTTCATGCCAGGTGTCGAAGATGACGTTGCTGAGCCTGTTTATCCAGATACCAACGGCGGTACTTTCGAGGAGGATGACGTAGCCCCGTGGTTCACCTAGTTTTAGTTTGAGCTCTTAATTTCGAATCTTAATGTAATTTCTTTAAATTCGAATGTTGTAATCAAACTTTATTTTGACTAAGTAATGGAAGTATGGTTGACTTTTAATAAATTATTTTAAATTAACGTCTCCGGAATCCGGGGCGTTACAATTTTGGTGTGAACACTATTAGAAGGTAACTTGGTATTAATTAGACAAATCCCTTGCCCTTTTTTCACCTTCCTAAATACAGTTGGGCTGATGTTGTCTTTATTACTCATTTCCAGGTGTGATATATGCAAAAGTATCACCATTGCATGCATGCCTTGTCTTCACATAGTCTTTGATCTTGAGAAACCAAAGTCAAATCAGTGTTAAATATGCAACAACTTTATATCATAAATAAAAATGTTGGAAGTTTTGTGGTGTGAATGTCATAAATCTAAGAAGATAGGGATAATGAAAAGTGCAAATGATACACACCCGTGCACACGCACACACATATGGTCGTCACCGATGAAAGCCCTTCGTCAAAACGATCCTATGGTCGCCGGAGTTGGATTTTCCGGAGAAAGATCGCCGTCGTCGGATTTGAGTTCGCCAGAGATTGGGAAGGGAAAAGGTCTGGGGGATGGGAGAGAGAGAACATCAATGGGGGAGGAGATAGATAGGGTTAATATGTAAAGAAGAAGAGAAAGGAGTGAGGGTGTTTTAATCTCAACCTTTGATTTTAACGATTGAGATGAAGCGTTTTTTTATGTGTCTTCAAATCCCGTCTTTCTTTGTGTGTGTGTATTATTGTCTAGCTTATTTGAACATGCCTAAATGGGTCAAACTATATTTTTGGGCCACTAATTTTTGGTGCGGATTGGGCTTAGTCGGTACACATTTTTAAATGGGCCATTTAAGCCCTATAAATATAGAGACTTAGGTTTTGCTAGAGGGGAGTTAGGATTTAGGGAGAAGCGGCTACTTTAGAGAGAGAGAGAGAGAAAGGGGGGGGGGGGGGGGTGTCGAGCATCAAGCATCATAATGCCTCGATGATGATCAGGTTCAAAAGTAACTAAACCATCGTAGGGGGAGGTATATTAATCGCAGTTCCTGCATTTACTATGAAATTCAAACATACTGATTATAGCGATTCTCTTGAGAAGTCGAGAGACAATGGGAGACCACTAGGATGAGGACTGCTCAGACACGATAGGGTCATTTGGGGACTGCTCAGACATGGTATGATGTTTTTTGTTAACTTTTTATGCTTACTAATTTGATATCTGTTCAAATATGGAGATCGAATAATGTGCTTCCAACACCTTCACTATGGATCATGGAATCTTTATATTTCACTTTGCATTGATTTTTTTCTCTTTTTTTTTGTGTTCTGAGTGTATTTATCAAAAACTTCAAATGGAAGGAATGACATGTTGTCCTACATGTAATGTGGACTTGAGTCATTTGTCTCCTAAGGACTATGAGAGGTGATTGAAACTTCTAAATATCGTTCATGATCTGGATTGTTTCATATCATTACATGTATATTGTTAAGAAATAGATCAAAGATTCAAGGTGCCATAACTTCGAAGCCTGATTTATGCAATCATTTGGTCATCAGAATGACATTCAGAGTTTCCAAATTTCATTGGTATCAGAAACTCGATTTGGTTGGATTTCATTTTGTGTAGTTCCCAGTTGGAGCTATAAATAGTGGATCTATGGTAATGGGATTAGTGTTTTTATTTCCTTACATGCTTTAGGGCCATAAATAACCGATTGAACAAGGATGCTATAGGTAAAATTTCAATGTTACTGTCATTACTCCTTTTCCAAAAAACCAGGAATGAGATTTTGTTAATTGTTGTTGATGGGCATGCCGATAACTGATCAACTATTAACTAAAAATGACGAGTATGCATATAACTACAAGATATGATACGTTATATATAAATATAACAGAAGCTACATTGGTGAATGCATGACTTTGTTTCTTTTCTTTCCATCTTAGTCTTTGATAGATTATTAGAGGTTGTTAGTTACTAACAGTCTCTGGAGACTAATCGATTAGCAAGTTTGAGAGAGAGGCTTCCCTGCTATCCTTCCCTTTTATTGATCCATCACTCTTAGGCTAGAATGATTAGAGATGGGGAATCATAATCAGTTAGCAAGTTTTAGAGAGATTTTACTCAGTCCTCTCGTTATCTATGTATAGGCATAACCAAGTTTTAGAATTAAAGTTTTTGTTTTTATATAGACTTCATCGCGGTAGAAACTTAATAATCCTATAATGTTATTTGCTAAACTTTTCAACAGGCCTGATGAAAAATTGCGGAACATCATAAGAACTTGTTTTGGTGGTCCAACAAGAAGTGATCAACAAGTAAAAACTCCGCAAGCTACACCACCTCCTTCAATTGTTGTTACTGCATCTGAGTCAACATCTAAAACATTGAAGAAGAAGAAGCAGAAGAAAAACAAGAAGACTGAATAGTCCACAAATGAACCTACCGTGTCTGTGCAGTCCTCGTCCTAATGATGTCCCTTTGTCTCTCGGCTTCTCAAGACAGTCTCTATAATCAGTATGTTTGAATATCATAATAAATGCAGGAGCTACAACTAATAGACCTCCCCCTGCAATGGTTTTAGTTACTTTTGAACTTGCGAGGCATTATGATACATGATGTTGTTATTTTTCCCGTGGAAAATGGTTCCTTAATGTTAAACTGGTTATATTGGTCATTTGTCCTTCATTTCTAAATTTTTATCGGTGTTTATTTTGATTTTGGACTTTAATTCGTAACTCATCGACCTAAGTAGTGGATCTTGTCCATGAGACAACATGGGTAGTGGTTTTCCCTAATTGTTAGGGTAAAAAGCTCAAGTTTGCATAACATGAGTAGAGGCGATTGTTGTTTCAGTGCATGATGCTTTTTGTTTTACAACATTAGTAGAAAGCTGACAAAATTAATTACTCGTATTTGTAAAAAGTTCAAGACTGAGCGTCACAAAGCTTTGAATACAACTATAACTGAAACCAAATGGATCATGTGACTAGTTCCTCTTGGTCGAGGGGCCTAATTATCAAAAGATTGTGCGTCAACTGGCAACATAATATCGAGTGCCTAAAGTCGAGCGGCCATGTACTGAACGGATGAATACTAAATGACTTAATACTAAAGAATCTAAGCGCTGCTAAATACTGAGTCGTGCAATGAGAGACAGAATGTAATTGAGTCAATCCAAACTCATCAAGTAATATCCTCATCAAGAACCCGGAATTCAGCTACCACTCTTTGGTGTTTTTTCGAACATTTTTCAAATTGTTTGTTTGACGTGAGATCCCATCAGCACAACGACATGTTTCATTACTCAAGTGTTCTCTAAAACCTGCACCCTTTAAGGCTCATATTCAGATTGAAACCCAGCTACAAACTCGAAACTCTCCGCTACTCATTTTGTTTTTTCCCAACCCTTTCCATTGTGGTTGTTCCCAATTAGTTCAAGAAGTCATAAAATCTGTCTTCAAAAATGTATTGTGACAACATGGCCGAGGAGTCTGGCACCCTCGAGGATGAAAGCAGTGCTCGCTGCGCCTCAATTTTTTTTAGGTGAAAAATATCGGAATTTGTAATATTGGTGAAAACATGTTGAAGACCAATATATTCCTAAAGCTTTCTTCCTAAAACCATCCTTGTTTATATTCTACAAACATTAATGAAACAAAACAATCCAATTCCTGTGGGAGATATTAGGGGCCAACTACAAGAAGCAAAACTTTGTACACTCGATAAATCGCTCAAAGAATGTTATTCTTAACGACTTTGGTTGTAGGAGGATCTCAAGTAGAAACCGAGACCCCTTTGCTTCTAGGACCACATTGTAACAGCGGAAAAGACACAGAGATTTGATTTTGCACTATGCATAACAAGATGTGTTGCACGCTAAACAATGTCATTTCACGTGCAATACATCTTGTTGTGCATTGTGCACAGCAGAATTATCGTGCCTCAGCGGACCATAATCCAAATATAACTCCTCACAGTTCCAGCTACAAAACAAGCCAAAAATTTTTTTGGTTTTGTTACTTCATGGCTTTCGAAGCACTGTATCAATAGCTGAATTGTGTTCTGCGAGCATCCATATAAGTGAACTTACTTGTACTTTGACAATTTTTAACTTACATCTTCTATACTTAATATTGGATACATACATCCCTTGAACTTCCAATTAAGAGAATATGGATGACATTAGTTAAATTAATAAAAAGTCAAAACTACCCATTCAAACCCTAACATACACATCTCTCTCCCCCTCCCTCCCTTCCTCCCTCCCCTCAACGCAAACTTCTTTGGAAATAAATATCGGAAAAAATTCGGGACCAAAAAATTTCACTTTACCTGTGACCAAATAGGCTTGTGGCACGTCGTGCGAGTCCGACAATGATTCGTGGTCTAGCTCAGGGCAACCAAGGGAGGTTCGAGTTCCAAACGACCTCTCGGTTCGGGCCACCATTTAAGCAGATTGAGCCGTGATACAAGAATTCTGTAAGCCCGGCACCTGACAGGTCGGGCCTACTACACAACACATAATCAAGAACGCCATGCTAGAGAAACCTGAGATGGGGCTCTAGTTATGCGATTGTATTTCCATGATTGTTTCGTTAATGTAAACCTCATACCCATTTGATTTTATTGTTTATTTTTCTTGTTTATAATTGAAGATAAGGTGTTTGATAATTTGACCAACTGAGACAAGGTGCTAACAATGATTCTAGCACTTGGGGAAAAAATCTCATTTGATAAGTATTAATCTAGGAATCTACGTATCCTCTGTGATGGAGTTGGCAGTGGGGCTCCTAGGTAATTGTATTTGCAATAATCTTGATGCAAATGGTGTAACTTTGTGGGCTTGGTGGAAGTGTATGGTGAAGGTAGTTATGAACATGAATTGAGAAAGCAAATGTATATAAACTTGCTCTAAAAATAAACTTGTTGTACGAGAAAATAAGCTTTTGTTTATTTGTGTTTAATCTCAACGCGAGAAAATAAACTTGCTCTAAAAATAGTCAAAGTAGAAGAGGTGTAATTAAAAAATCCCAAACACATCTCACCTTATTCCTCTCTGTTTCTCTCTCTCTCAAGCAAACTTCTTTGGAAATAAATATCCGAGAAAAATTCAGGACCAAAGAATTTCACTTTGAAAAAAATCTGCACTTGTTTTGCAGATTTGTAGGTAGTTGGTTCTAGTATTTTGCAGAATTTTAGGTAGTTTTGTTTAATGGGTTAAGATAGTACCATGAAAATAGGAGTGGGATAGAGTTTGTTGGAGTTTCTTTGAAGGAGAAGATAGAATTTGTTGGAGTCTATAGTCACGTATAAACAGGTGTTTTACATATCAGCTTCTTAATTTCCTGTGGCTCGAATTCTTTGGTTTTAATGAAGCATTCTCCACTCCATCTATCATCTGGTAACTTGTCGGAGTTATGCTGATTGTCTTTGGGCTCCAACATTATATTCTACTTCTATTGATTTCTTGTTCTCTGGCACTGTTGGCATTGATTTGGACGTTTCGACTGCTTCCGTTCTAATGTTGCTACTGCTGATTGTTCCTTCTCTCATTGGTTCCCTGAATATGGTTTTGATGGAGATCAATTCTTGATGGAGGACAGTTTTGTTGCTGCTGCTAATTGTGCCATCGGCATCCCTTTTTTTGCTCAGCATCTGTTTATCTATGTTTCTGGTATCTCATTGTTACTTATAATTACGGATCTTTTTCATTAAATGCAAACTTGTTTCCTTGTTTATGATTTTTGTACATGGATCGAACTTATAATCATCGATCTTTTGCCTTAATACAAGCTTGTTCCCTGTTATTATGATTTTGTAATCATCGATCTTTTGCCTTTACGCTGACAGCTCGTATTTTGCTGATTGCCCTCATTTACTGATGCAGCCCTGTCGTTAGGGAGAGTGACATAAAGCACTCTGAGGATAAATATTGAGTGAAAACTCTTTGTTAAATGCTAGTAAAGATTGAAAATAACGTAATATTTGCTACCTAAATCTGAACACCCCAGATCAAATCTTTTACTCCAGCTCCAAACAGTATTATCCCTTTTGGTAAATTCCCAACATTAACCTCCAATTTTATTCCTTTTGCTGCTTTCGATCTTTTATATTTCTGGAATTATTTGTCTGTAAACTATGTGGGGTTTTACCCTTTTTCTCTAGTGTGAATATAACTGATAACTACTGTGGGTTATTATGTGCATGGGGTGGTCCGGATCTTAGTAATATATACATGATTAACTGTCCAAATCTTTGAATATATCAACTTGCTTGAACAAATCCTGTTTACACTTTCCCCCTATTCCAGAGCTCGAATCGAATCGGTATATCAATGGTTCATGTGTTTGGCTATGTTTGCATGCAAATACCCATGTGGTCAGGACTTTGTGCATTTTTGTCTAGGTCTCTTTCCTTGATTGTGTGTTGGCCTTTGAGAATTACTAGTAGTTCTTCTTGTGTGACACTAACAATTGATTGACATAGGATATGATTGTTACTACCCATGATGATGATCTTACATTGGGAAGGGAAGGTTGAAACAATAAGCTGGCAGATATAACTTAAAGGCATCTATTGACCAGAACAGCTAGAGGATGGGTAACCGGACCAGCTGTTGGAGCATTGGTGTTAGCAAATATGCATACTTCTTTCTAGTTGCTCTGCTTGGGGTCAGGAGGATCCTGGTTTGTTTATCTCATTTCCTTAATTTTGCTTCATTTATGCCTAAGCGTACAATAATCTTGCATGATGTCTTATTTCCAGTTATTCTCTCGAGTTATAGTAGATGAATAACCCCTTCTCACAATGAGAATGTATCTTCTTATTCTGGTTTGGTTCGATATGGAAAGAATTTAGAATAATGGAATCAACTAATAAAAGTTCTTTTTCTATTATGGATAGCAATAGTACATGCCTGGGACCAAGTTATTATTCTTTCTTTTTCCTCTTTTGTCTTAAGCTTATGAATTTTCCTTAATAAATGAGTAGCTACAAAAGGATTTCTTTTAGTGAGCGTGTTACACAGCTTCTTCCTTTTTTTTCTTTTCTAAAGACGAAGAATAATTATAATTTCTGTATGGCTATCAACTTCTTTATTTGTTATTATTATCTGAAACCACGGGATTTCTTCATGGGCACCACGTTACACTCACTGTCTATGGTAAATCGAGAGCTTGCGCATGGCGAGATAGGTTTTGCATGCAAAGATCTTTTTCTTGTTTTGGTCCTTAGGCATGTTACCTACTACTCCACTTTCTTGCCAACTGCTGTCATAAATTGAAGAAGAGAATGTAAAGGAGCAAACTAAAAAAATGGAGGTCATATTCTTATTAGCACTAGACAAACCGGACCTTCTCCTGATTGCGGCTGCTACTCTCTCTAACGTCTATGCCTGCCCCAAGCCTCAAAAATTGGCCAAGAACAGTGCGGCTACTTTCTCCTTCTCTCTCTTATAAGGTTGAGGAGCAAGGAACCCTAACTACATAAAAACTATAGCCTATCAATCTATTATGAATACGACCGGATCCAATACATTGGTCTCCAACTTAGACCTAATAAGTCAAAACCGATACTTAATACATGGCCCACAACCTATTTCCTCCAATCCAACCGCACCAAACACATCAACCTACTAACTATCTAGGATTCCAGCTCATGAGGTGAAGATTTGAGTCACAATTGTAGAAGCGTTAAGCAACTTGAGCCACAAAAGTGCCTCAAGAAACTTCAAAGGCCTAACTTAACATTTTGGATTGCTTGCGCCAATTAGATTCATATGTACCAACACCACCAGCAGGTTCTTGTCACCAGCATAATTGACTTCATAACTATTGAAACCAGTGCTTAATTAGATACTGTAAAATTCTTCCATGTGTTACGGTGTTAGCCCTTGACAGAGCAGAAAATGATTCATGTAACTGACCCCAACAAAAAGCAAGAAAAGGATTAAGTTGATGTTGTTTACAATAGGGATAACAAATGCAAAAAGAACTAAACTAAAACCCCAAGTTCTATTAGTTGGAACGTTCAAAGAGCGAACAACTTACAACAGTCGCACGCTACTGCCACAGTCTCCAGATTCTTTGGGTAAGTTGTTGATTAGTTTGTTCATGTGTTTGCTAATCAGATTTTGTGCGGTTAATTAGTTTTTTTTTCGCTTGACAAAAAAAAGGGAGTTTATTAATCTTTGAAAAATAATTACAAAGATTAAAAGGAGCCCAAGCATGATAGGCATGACAACGGGGAGCTTCCAAATCCTAACTAGGTTGACACCCGACAATCACTTGTCACTTAGACTCCCTACAAAGGAACCCACAGTTGGCAAGAGGCCAACAACCACTCCAGTAGATCCTTCAAACACAACGCAGACTCAAATGATCCTGTCATTACAAGTTTACAACTGATTTGGGACTGTGAAAAAAAAAAGAAATTGCCCAAAGAAAGCACAGACTCCCTTAATAATCCAAAGAGATGCTCTGCTGAGACCCCTGCTTTTTCCCGACTCACACCATCTCCAACTTCTGCTATCAAAACCGACTGGACCCCTGCGTTGAATCATTTCCACCTCATTGACAAGCCCGTTCATTTTCCTTTTAGCTTTGTAATTCCCCCCAGGTTACCTATGAAATCTTCTACTATAATTGTAGGCATTTGGTACTTCCCTTTCACCCACATGGCCACCCTAACTTTGGCTAACTCTGCAATCTCCATTACTGATTTAGGATTACCTCTGAATATCAAGTCATTTCTGCATTGCGAAAGAGACCATATGACTGCATATAGACATGCCTCCCAAATGAATCTCTCCGTCATGATACCTTGTCTGTCAAACCACATCTGCAGGAGCCCATAAATCGTTCGAGGGCTAACCCATACAATCTCTCACCATGTCATTATGTTGGACCAGACCAGCCATGAGAATATGCATAGCAGTAGAATATGGCTAGAGTCTTGAATTGTCTGAGAACAAAGAAGACATCCTCTCTGGTTGATTGGGATTATGGTTTTGGATACCAAAACTGACCTGGTTGGTAGTCCTTCCTGAGCAGCCTGCCAAATCAAAATTTCTACCTTAGGTGGACTTACATTCCTCCAAATGGCCTCTAAAGTTTCATTCACTTCCAAGGTTGTACTTTCCAGAGCTTTTTACATAGATTTTACAGTATATACTCCTTCAGAATTCCATCTCCAACTGAGCTGGTCTTCTCCTTGACTTTGAAGCCTCTAGATCCCCATTCTTGATCTCATTTGTCGCAAAACCTCCTTCTCCCATTCGAATAGCTGCCTCTTGAATGGCATGTTCAACTCTTGGTACTCATTTCCTTGTTCGGCAAGAGACTAACGGGCTTGTGGAGCTCCTTGACTACCCTGCAAGACCTCAACAACCTCATTGGTCTTGGGTGGACATCTTTTAAAGGCATCAGGTCTGTCCATGGGTCCTCCCAGAAGGATGTTTGTTGCCCTGAGATTATCCTAACTTTGAATCCTTCTTGCAATGCAAGGCTGGTGTTTATCCTGTTGGGCTCTCAGATTCCAGATGTCCTTCCAAACATTGGATACCTTTCCAATAGGAGGTAGCATTGGAATCCATTCCTGTCCTGAATATTGATATTTTGATCTAATAAGCTTAACCCATAAAGAGCCTTCTTCCTCCTTGAAACTCCACCACCATTTGGCTAGGAGGGCATTGTTGAACTCCATTAGTTTCTTTATGCCAAGACCTCTGTACATCTTGTCTTTGGTAATGTTTTCCCAACGCACCAATGGGATTTTCTTAAACTCACTTCCGCCCCACAAAAATTTTCTTTGTGTGGTTAATTGGTTGGGTTGTGTTAAACAATCAAACATGTTTCTCATTTCTCTTGCCTAGCGCTTAACCATTTTCATTTTGCATTTAAATCCTCTTTCCCTTGTTCTCCAACGGGGTTGAAAGAATTAAAAAAAATTCAAGATGAATTGAGGTCGAAGTGCAATTGGTTTTGGACAACTGAGCACTTACTGTAGCAAATCTTGGGTTTGCTATACAGTTTTGGGGTGTAAAATATTGATGCCCAGTCCCAGGCTTTAGAACTTCCTATTCTTCCACGTTTGAGTGATCTTTTGGTTCACCTAAGTAAGCTTCTCAAGTCACATCAAAGATGGACAACAATGTTAGAAACCCATGGGCCTAACTCAACCCTGAAACCGGCTTGCAAGGTAAGGCTGCCCAAGGCTTATAAGCAAAGGAAGGAGGAACAAAATAGATGATTTTGGACTCTTCTAACAAACAATACTGCAGAAAACAGTTAATGGTGAATGAGACGAAGCATGCCTTACTAATCGACAAGTTTTTTTTTTTGCATATAGTGTGAGAGAGGAATACCTAAAGGCATATGTCGCAGCGCAGAGTAATGATCTCCTAGGATTTTGCTCCGAGTGACAGAGATGAACAACGATATCGCCTCTGAGAGAGAAGAAGATGGCATGCAATATGAGCATATATATATAATATTGGAATGTAAAAATTTACCTGATCTTTTATGACGGTTGCGAACAAAATATGGTTTAAAAAGAAAAGATATTTATCACGCTTATAACTAACTATGATTAAAATTAAAAATTCTATTTATTCATGGTTTATTAAAAGCATGATGTGCTTAGTGAATAAGCGTGATAAGTAACTTTTCTTTTTAAACCATATTTTGTTTGTAACCCTTATAAAAGATCAAGTAAATTTTTATATCCCAATATTATATATGTACGCTTATATTGCTCGCCTTCTTCATATCTCTCACTCGCAGAAACCCGAGAGGCGATATCTCAGTTCGCCTCTCTCGCTCGGAGAAAAATCCAAGGAGATCTTTGAAAGTTTTATTATTCTGAATAACATTACAATGCTCAAAGGGCCTTTAAATAGAAAACTAAGACTAGGAAATCCTACTAAATCATTCCTAATTTACAAGATACTAAATCATCCCTAATATAAACATGCCTAATATACAAGATACTAAATCATTACTAAATCATTCCTAATTTAGAAGATACACTTTCACACCCCCCCTCAAACTCAGGATGCTAGAGCAGAGAGCATCGAGAGTTTGCCAAGGAGAAAGCGAAACCGGGCAGCAGTATGGGTCTTCGTGAAGAAGTCGGCCAACTGCAGCGTAGAAGAGACGAAGGGTAAAGTAATAGTGTCAGACTGAAGATGCTGGCGAATGAAGTGACAATCAATTTCGATGTGCTTGGTGCGCTCATGGAAGACCGAGTTGTGGGCGATCTGAATTGCACTCTTATTGTCACAGTAAAGAGGCGTGGGTGAAGTAACAGAGACACCCATATCGGAGATGAGCCAGCGAAGCCACACAATTTCGGACGTAGCATGAGCCATAGCACGATATTCGGCTTCAGCAGTGGAGCGAGCAACAACAGATTGCTTTTTGCTTCTCCAAGAGATAAGAGAATCACCCAGAAAAACACAAAGGCCGGATGTAGATTTGCGGTCGGTAATATCCCCAGCCCAATCAGCGTCCGCGTAAGCATGAAGAGTCAAGCTCGATGTAGAAGAAATCAGAAGGCACTGATGCAGAGTACTACGAACATAACGGAGTATGCGTAAAAGAGTTGCCCAATGCGTAGACCGAGGAGCAGAGACAAACTGACTGATAATGTGAACAGCATAAGCAATGTCCGGGCGAGTCACAGTAAGATAGACCAAACAACCCACCAATTCACGATATTCGGTGGGATCCTCAAGAGGAATACCATCCGAAGCAGAGAACTTGGCATGAAGTTCAAGGGGAGTATCGACAGTCTTAGTATCAGTGAGATGAGCGCGATGAAGGATATCAGAGGCATACTTGGACTGCCCCAAAAGATATCCTTGGGGAGAGGAAGCAACTTCAATGCCAAGAAAATACCGAAGAGGGCCCAAGTCTTTCATGTCAAATTCCTGAAAAAGGTGACGTTTCACGTCACTAATAGCAGCAACATCAGAACCAGTGATGATCATATCATCAACATAGAGTAAAAGAAGAACCAAGCCATGAGAGGTGCGCCGAAGAAAGAGAGCAGAGTCATGCATACTGGGCTGAAAGCCAATCTGAAGAACCACATCCTGAAATCGCGCATACCAAGCGCGAGGTGACTGTTTCAATCCATAGAGAGCGCGACGCAGACGGCAAACAACACCAGAGGGGTGAGAAAAGCCAGGAGGAGGCCGCATATAAACCTCTTCAGAAAGATAGCCGTTGAGAAAAGCATTTTTGACATCCAACTGAGAGAGAGGCCACTGTTGTACAGCAGCGACAGAGATCAGGGTGCGAACGGTGGTCATCTTGGCAACGGGAGCAAAAGTTTCCTCATAATCAATCCCATATTCTTGAGAAAACCCTTTAGCAACTAAGCGGGCTTTATACCGCTCCAAAGAACCATCAGAATGAGTCTTGACTTTGTAGACCCATTTGCAACCAATAAGATTCTTACCAGCTGGCAGTGGGACCAACTCCCACGTATGATTTTGAGCAAGAGCAGTAAGTTCAGCTTCCATGGCAGTCACCCAATTAGGGTCAGTACAAGCTTCTTTATAAGATCTTGGCTCAAAATAGGTGTGAATCCGAGAAAGAAAGGATTGATAAGAGGACGAAAAACAGGTATTAGTGAAGCCATATCTTACCGGAGGGTGCCGATTTGCGCGAATAGGATACCGGTGAGTAGGTGGATCGGGAGCTTCAAGAATAGATTGGGGATCAGGAGTAGAAGCCGGACGACGGGCGTAGACCTTAGTGATTGGGGGACGGCCAGGAGGGGCTGCAGAAATATCAGATATCTCAAGAGTAGAGGTATATTCGTCAGTAGGCACATCCATAGGAAAGGGGTCAATACAAATCAAATCCTCTTTGGCAACAGGAGCAGTTTTGGGAGGAAGAGTAAAATATGGAAGACGCTCTAAGAAAACGACATGCCTAGAGACATAGAGCTTTGTGGTCACAGGATCATAGCACCGATAGCCTTTTTGAGTAATGCCATATCCCAAGAAAACGCCTAAGACACAACGGGCGCTAAGCTTAGTGAGATCTTTCTTGGGAAGGAGGATAAAACAGGTACAACCAAATACTTTAAGCAAGGAGTAGTTAGGAACCTGACCATAGAGTTGCTCATAAGGGGAACTACCAGAGAGAAGAGGAGTGGGCATCCGATTCAGAAGGTAGGCTGCAGTGAGAACAGCTTCTCCCCAAAAGGTAGAGGGGACAGAAGATGATAAGAGCATAGACCGAGCAGTATTAAGAAGATGACGATGCTTTCTTTCAGCTTTACCGTTTTGTGTGGGAGTGTCAGTACAAGAAGACTGGTGGATAGTTCCATGGGAGTCTAAAAAGGCTTGAAACTCAGATAGAGAATACTCCCCTCCCAAGTCAGAACGGAGAATCTTAATGGATGTAGAAAATTGAGTTTGAACCATGGCATGAAAACGTTGATAAATTTTAAAGAAATCAGATTTATGTGTCATTAAATACACCCATGTATACCGACTAAAGTCATCCACAAATGAGACATAATAAACAAAACCACCTTTTGTGACAACAGGGGAAGGGCCCCATAAATCAGTATGGACAAGCTGAAAGGGAGAAGTAGAAACAGAAGTACTTTTATGAAACGGTAGAGCAGACATTTTAGCAAATTTGCAACCACTACATTCAGAAATATCACTAATAGGAATATTTCCCAAATAACCTGATTTAACCAAAAGTTTCAAGCGCTCATGAGACAAATGCCCTAATCTAGAATGCCAAAGATAAAAAAGAGAGGATTTATTATCTAAACGGAAGGACGATGCAGCAGTGGAAGAAGACTTTGGTGGGATATGCAACTGATCCAATATATAAAGGTCACCAACTCTACGGCCTGTCCCAATCTGCTTCTTGGAAACCCGATCCTGCACAACACAACCAGAAGAAGAAAAGATAACGTCAAAACCTGAATCAGACAGCTGGCTAATCGAAAGAAGGCTTAATGTCAATTGAGGAACATAAAAGACATTAGGGATAGAGAGAGAAGAAGATGTAGTAGGGAGGATGGAACCAATAGAAACAACTTGCATGGGAGAACCATTAGCAGTGGAAATACTAATAGGAGAAACAGGAGGCATGCAATGACTAAGAAGGGATAAGTCAGGAGTCATATGATGGGAGGAGCCAGAATCAAAAAGTCAAGTGGTGGGCAGGGTACCTGTGGTGTAAGCACCATGCAAACCTGTAGTAGTAGTCAGGGCAGAAGCTTGGGATGAGTTCCCCTGGATGGCTGCCATATAGGCCTGATACTGCTGAAATTGCTCAAAATCAAACGGAGGAGGAGTTGAACTGCTGGAGGAAGATGTTGCCAAAGCTGTAGGAAGGCGAGAATGCTGGTGTGGTGCCTGAGAGCCTGAAGAACCAATAGACTGAGAAACATTACGTCCCTTAGCCTGAAGACGCTTAGGGCACACATGTTTTCAGTGACCTTTCTGGTGACAATAGCTGCACGTATCCACGGGTGTCTTGGGCTTGCCCGTATGTGATGCAGGAGTGGGTAGAAGAGGTGCTGAAGGTGAGCGGAATGGGGCCGGTGCAGCAAAGGCAGACTCTGATGGGGAAACCATACTAGCCACTTTGAATCTGGTTTCTTCTGCAATGAGCTCATGAACAGCTCCATCCACAGAAGGTTGAGGGTCACGGTGCAGAATGGCTCCGCGAAGGGGCTCAAATTCGGATCGGAGAGGCATGAGGAACTGGACCAACCTCCGTTTCTCACAATAATCAATAAGCTCATCTTGGGAATGCAAAGCAGCACGCTCCATACAGGCTAACTGATCCCAATAACTAGTCATCTCATTATAAAACTCCTGAATTGTCTTATCACCCTGTCTAGCAGTACGAATAGATGACTCAAGTTGATACTGTTTGGCAAAGTTAGATTCCAGATACATGCTCTTCAAATAATCCCAAACTTTTTTAGAAGTGTCATACTTTGAAAAATTCATCCCAATACTTGGTTCCACAGAGTTGTGAAACCAAGTAAGGATTTGTGCATTTTCGATGGTCCATTTTTCAAGAGCAGTGGCATCATAGTCTTCGATTTTGGGATTAGATATTGGTTGTGGTTTTGAACCGTCCACATGTCCCCACACCCCTTTTCCAACAACAAAATTTTTCATGACATGTGCCCAATAGGAATAATTGTTACCGGTCAGACGGACACTAATGCATTGATTTTTATCCCCAGACATGATGTAAAGTGGAGTAAAATTTCTCAAATAAAGGAGCGGAAAACCTGATTTTAGAGAGTGTAGACCGGACCCAAACAACAGAGTCACGGATGGGTTGATAGCAGCAGCGGCGCAAACAGAGACAGAGGAGCGGTCAAACAGAGTCAGAGGGTGCGGCAAACAGAGGCAGAGGGTGCGGCTGCGGCAAAACAAACAGAGGAGCGGTGGTGGTAAATAAACAGAGGTGCGGCGCAGCAAATAGAGGCAAACAAGCCTAGGTCAGAGGCAGTGGCGGAAAACAGGAGGGTGGTGGCGGCCAGAGGCTGAGACAGCAGCCGGGTGGTGGCGGACAGAGGCGGGAACAGCAGGCGGCTGTGGTCGGAGGAGCAGGCAGCTGCGGGGTGGCGAAAGAACGGCTGGGGGAGATCAGAGAGGCGCTGAGGGAGAACAGCAGCGGCTGCGGTCGGAGGTCAGAGAGGCGCTGAGGGAGATCTCTGTCGTTGATGATCGGAGAGGTCAGAGGATCGGAGAGGTCAGAGGATCGGAGAGGTCAGAGGCTATCGTTGATGATCGGAGAGGTCAGAGGATCGGAGAGGTCAGAGGCTAAGGATCGGAGAGGTCAGAGGCTCTGATACCATGAAAGTTTTATTATTCTGAATAACATTACAATGCTCAAAGGGCCTTTAAATAGAAAACTAAGACTAGGAAATCCTACTAAATCATTCCTAATTTACAAGATACTAAATCATCCCTAATATAAACATGCCTAATATACAAGATACTAAATCATTACTAAATCATTCCTAATTTAGAAGATACACTTTCACAATCTTTACTCTGTACTGCTACATATGGCTTCAGGTATTCCTCTCTCATACTACTCTATACAAAAAAAAAAAAAAAAAAACTCTTTGATTATTGACATGCTTCATCTCACTCACCATTAAATGTTTTTTGCAGTATTGTTGTCCGCTTTTGATGTGACTTGAGAAGCTTACGTAGGTGAACCAAAAGGTCAATCAAATGTGGAAAGAATAGAAAGGTCTAAAACCTAGGTTTAGGCATCAATATTTTACACCCCAAAACTATATAGCAAACCAAAGATTTGCAACACTGAGTACTCATGTGCAAAACCAATTGCACGTCAACCTCAATTGATCTTGATTTTTTTTATGCTTTCGTATGCCCTTGGAGAACAAGGAAAAGAGGATTTAAATGCAAAATGAAAACGGTTGAGCGCTAGGCAAGAACAAAGACAGGAGAAAGATGTTTGATTATTTAACACAACCTAACCAATTAACCACAAAAAATCTGACTACAAACACATACAAACAAATTAACCAACCACTTACCCAAAAAATCTGGAGTCTGTGGCAGCAGTGTGCGACTGTTGTAAGTTGTTCGGTGGTGATGGTGGCATGGCCCTTCCTGCAGAGGATAGATATTTAGCCTTCCAAACATTTAGCTTCTTGGCCCCCCTATCCAAAACTTGTTGCCATGTAGATTTCTTCCTTGGGTTGGCACCCAAAGGAAGCCCAAGATACATAATACGGAGTTTGTCTTCTTAGCAGTGCAGGATAGAGCTCACAACAAATAATTCTTGATCCAAAAGACCCACCCCACATATAATGCACTTAGCAAGATTGATCCTAAGACCAGAGAGCAACTGGAAACAACTAAGAATCCTCTTTATGACCAATATTTCCTCCAAATTACAGAACTTGTTAAATCGATTCCAATTCGATAACAGTAGGGAGGACTGCTGCAGCTAGAGATGGAGTACAGATGGTAGATTCAATGTAAAATCTTCCTTTGCTAAGTGGGAAGAGGTAAGTCATGAGACTAACATTTTATTTGGAGATATTTGGAAGAATGTATGCCCCTCAAAGGTAGAGGTGTTCCTATGGAAAATCTTGCATAATGGTATTCCTACTAGATCATTCCTTCTTAGCAGGGGTATCATAAACCCTGGTGAAACTAATGGAGAAATGGGATCTTGTGTCTTCTGTTCTCAATTTGGAGAATATGGTGCTCCATTACGCAACGATGGAACATGGAATGGGTTAGTCCTATGTCAATCCAAGACCTGATCTTCTGGTGGTTATATAACAACTACAAGGATCTAGAGGAGCACTGTTGGGAAGCATGTCTCTATGCAACACTTTGGTCCCTATGGTTGGTGAGAAACACAAAGGTGTTCAAAGGCAGCAGTGGAACATTGGGAGAAAAAAAAAACTAAAATTTAGCAATGCGACTGTTGTAAGTTGTTCGCGGTTTGAACTTTCCAACTAATAGAACTTGATGCTTTAGTTTAGTTGTTTTTGCATTTGTTATCCCTATTGTAAACAACAGCAACCTAATCCTTATCTCGGTTTTTGTTGGTGTCAGTTACATAAATCATTTTCTGCTTTGTCAGTGGCTAACATTGTAAGTAACGCGTGGACCAAATTAACATCTAATTAAGCACGATGTTGTAGTTTTGGTTTTTCATCCGTAAGGTGATCTCTCCTATTCTCACTACCTTTTGGCTGTAGCCTGTGTTGTTTTACAATAGGTATTGTTGGAGGAGTTCTTGGATGGATCTCTGGTTTCAGCTCTGGAATGTGATGAAGGATGAGTACTAGCTATTGGCTCTTAGATTTGCTGCTGCTATGTATGGAAATATATGGGGAAATGCACATAAGGATAATAATGGTTCTGTTCAAACTTTGTTCTGTTCTATTAAATCTGGATTGCTTCTACTGTATAAGGTCCAGTGATAAGGTTTTTGTGTTTGGTTGGCTTCTATGCATTGCCGGGTTGCTACTTCCTACTTGTTGCTGCTGTTGAAATTGGATGCAGAGTGCTTCCTACTTGTTGCTGCTTCCTACATATTGCTGCTGTTGAGGTTTCGCTGCTGTTAAAATTAGAAGCATTGCTGCTGTTGTTGAAGTTCCTATCTTAGTGCTGCTCATCTGCTGCTGATTCAACCATGGTTTCCGGTTGAAAGCATGATCTTTTAGGTTATTATAATTACAGTTTTTTATCTAATTCGTGATCTTATTATAATGCTTAATCACAGTTTTTTATCGAAAGTGTGATCTTTTAGGTTATTATAATTACGATTGTTCATCTAATCCATGATCTTACTTTTAACATTTAATCACAGGTTTAATTCAGCTTATGATCTTATGTTATTATTAATCAACGGTCTTGTTTGCAATAAAATCACTCTTTTTTAGGTTTCATATCAGTTTAAACTTTAAATTGACTTTTGATTATGCTCAAAAATCATAATTAAATCTCGTGACCTTTAGTTGCAGTCCAATAAATCGTGCACGATTTAAAAACTGCAATTAAAATACAATGACCACTGATAGAACCTGTGATCTTTTACATTTTTGTAGTAGTGTGACCTGACTTTTGTCTCTTTTTTGGAATTCTATTTTTGTGATCTCTAATTTGGTCGTTCTTTTTTATGAGAAATGGGATTAAATCTATGTAATTGGATTTTCTATTTGGCAATTTAGCGAACCGATCCGTGTTAGATGATTCTTTTGTGTTGATTGATTTATTGCTTTCTTTGATTTTATGTTAAGAAAAAACAAATCATCACGGCCTTCCTGCACATGAGGACTTAAAGCGAGAGCATCGCTATGATCAGGACACGAATGCCAACTATGTTGGCACTCAAGCTGTCAATATTCTTTGTCGCTTGAACCCTAAAGACCTCAAAGTTGGCAACTAGCCAACCCGAAAAAACAACTAGATATAGAAAGACAAGTCGGCTTGGAGACCATCATGGGGCCAGCAGTAGCTTGTATTATGATATAGAAAGAGATTATTGCCTTATAATTTACTTAGAATTTTGTCTCCTTTTCGTTATCTTCTGCTCTCGTTGTATAGGTTGGAGAACAACTAGGTGGATTACTTTTTGGAGCTAAGTCAAAAGTAAAAACTTAGTTTTCGAAAAACAAACTGATGAACCAAGCATTAAGTGATTTGTGGTCAGTCATTTTTTGTAGTATCCGTGTTATATACACCAAACTTCCGAAATAGGTTTTTCCAAATTTGGACATTTTTATTATTTCATACTCGTAATAGAGAAATTTATTGCATACTTAAGATACTATTGACGTAATAGAAAGTCTTCTAATATAACCTCTCATGCACATATTCGAACACAAATGTGTTCGGAACCTTTTAATGCATGTGGATCCTCTAAATTAATATGGGTCTCACGTACATCGAACGATTTTAAACTCATTAATGTCTGGATCTATATATGAGAATTGCATGTGTAAACTTGCTCATCGCCGTAAATAACAATCAAAATAATAATTTTTTATCGATATTTTTTTTTATTGCAGCAAAATAATAGTTTAAAAATTCGTCTGAGTAATAGATTTTATCCTAATTATTTAACTCTCATCTTTAATTTTCTTCAAATTAAAGCTACATAATAATGTTTCCAAAAATGGTTGAAATTTTTGGCATCTTTTAGTGTGTATATATTTGAATAACGTATTTACATAATGATTTGTTGCCCCGATTAGTAACATAATTAATCAGCAAATATCATATTGGACACGTGGATCGCACCCATTGGTGTGCTGGCCAGCGCGACACATGAAAGGAGGCTTTTGCCTCAAGAATACCAAACCTACGTCGTTTTAATCCTCTTTAAAACAGTTCAAATTCCGACCGCTTTTTTGTCCGGAACTCAAAAACCCTAAAAACCAGAGGAAGCAAAAACCCACACCATCAGCACCAATGGCAGGCGGTCGATTCAGAGAGCTCATGAAGAAGTACGGAAAGGTGGCTTTGGGTGTCCATTTCTCAGTCTCGGCGGCTTCAATCGCTGGTCTCTACGTCGCCATCAAGAACAACGTCGACGTCGAGTCCATGCTCGAGAAGGTGGGAATGAACGGCGTGGAAGAAAAGAACGCCCAAAAAGAAGAACAAACAATTCAGAATCTTCCCCAATCGAATCCCGAAGCGACCGACGCGTTCGTCATCGAAGAAAGGCCGGCGGCGGTGAAGAAGAGGAATCGGACGGGAGAGTTGGCGGCGTCGAGCGGCGGCGCACTTGCTCTGGCCTTTTTATGTAATAAGGCTCTGTTTCCAATTCGAGTTCCGATCACCATCGCGCTTACGCCCCCGGTCGCAAGGTTCTTGGCGAGGCGGCGGCTTATTAAAAACAATGTATGATCGATCCTAATTTACTCCGTCTCTATTCTTATATTTTCTTCATATGAATTTTGACATGAATAACAGATATGATCATCGAAAGTTGTGAACTTGCTTAATGCGATAAGTATTTAAGTGACAATTGTTCTGATACACTGTGTTGCAGTCATATGTTGGATAGACTAATTGGAAAAAGCATGATTTTTTTTCAATTCTTCTCTTCATTTTTTTAAAAGAGATGCTCAATCTATTTAGAATTGCATGTGGACATTATCAGTGTGGAAACATAATTGAAGATAGGAATAGTAACACTCATTTTGATACAATGGTTGCATATGATCGGTTGGAATTAAGGAATGACGTACGTCTTTCCCTTGAATTGTACACAGTGGACCGTAACTGTCATCAGATTTTAAGAATAACGGGTATTTATAGCGTTGTGCATACATAAAGATTAACTTCATCTTTCCACCGGTTAACCGTTAACTTGTAAGGCACATAATAAAATGCTCGTTGACATAAAAAAGGGCAATTTATAGCGATGATCATATATAACGACTAACTTCATCTTTCCAACGGTTATGCGCTAACTTGTAAGTCAGATAATAAAATTCTCGTTAAGTGACATAAAAAACAGCTATTTGTATTGATTTTCATGTCATACTCCTCATTACGTAGCATTCATACCATTTCTAGTGACTTTATTCCAAACAACTCCCTCGTTCCAACGGTTAACCCATAACTTGTAAGGCTCATAATAAAATGCTCATTAAGTGACATAAAAACGGTTATTACCGATGATCAAACATAACGATTAACTTCATCTTTCCAACGGTTATGCGCTAACGTGTAAGATAATATAATGTTGATCAAGTGAGATAAAAAATGGCTATTTGTATCAATTTTCATGTCATACTCCTCATTACGTAGCCTTCATACCGTTTGGTCAGTTGATTCCGAACAACTCCATCATTCCAACAGTTAACTGTTAACTTGTTAGCCACATAATAAATCACACATTAAATGATGTAGAAAATGGCTATTTGTATCAATTTTCATGTCATACTCCTCATTACGTTGTATTCATACCATGTGGTGAGTTGATTCTGAACAATATCATTTCAACGGTTAACCGTTAGCTTGTAATCCACATAATAAAATGCTCATTAAGTGACATTAAAACAGCTATCTATTGAAATTAGCATATGTCATACTTATTATTACGTAGACCTAAATTACTTCCATCTTTGTATTGTTAACTTGTGAAATAGATATGCTCATATGACTCAAAATTGGTGCTTTTTGTGATACACAGGTTAGACTTTGCAAAATCTTAAAGATGAAAACATTCTTCAATACTTCTCCCAATTTTTCTATTTCATTTTGTGTCCCGAAAGTCTGAATGTATATTTAGGGGGTGAATTCAATTTAGGGAACAATGAAGTACATAAGAGAACATAAGTCAGATTCCGTTACAAAGCAAGTATAGAAGAAGAAATAAAGCATTTAGGTCAGGTTTCATTGGAAGGAAGCTACTAAGAACTTTAAGGCTTGTGAAAAAACACACACACACTTCCTTTTAGTTGTGTAGTACTGTTTGACATTTGTCAAACTCAGATTGCCTTGAGCAGTGGTGACAAGTGTTGGTCACGCCACATGGCATGTCTCCCTTTTTATAAGAAATGAAAAATGTTGCAATAGGGGCTGAACCTTTACAAAACAAGACAAAGTCTATAATATCAGAGTAGACCAACTTGAAGATTGAGCTCACCTGTAAAATCAAGGAAAGCAAAGGAGGATAAACAAAAATCCTTCCGCCATAAATGAGAACGATTCTATCATGAGGATTCACATTACATACTCGTATTATTTCCAATTTGTTGGTTAGATGCATTAGGGCATAACTTTGTCACGTGTTCCATACGCCTAGACACACCTCAGGATACGTTACTTTCAAAATACATCCCATTACAGGAAGCACTCTGCTCGGGCTACATGTCCATCCTTCATTCCCATGCCTTGTTCATAATTGAGTTCTAACTAGGTTGCATGAGTTTGTTGATGTGGTTAGTGATCTTGTGACATGATGTCCTTTGATTCATTATTATGTTAGTGAGTAGGTGTAGGACTCTAGTGTAAGATGAAGGGTGATTTAGTTATGCATTGAAAGGTTTATTTTTCAAGTTGTTTTAGTAGTTTCTGTGTCTGATATATCCATCCATATAAATATATGTTCTTTGAAGACTATTATTGTTTTATCCCCCCATATCTCAATATTCGAAAATCGTCATAGCTGCGGTGTCTTGTTTATGTATGTCTGTGCTTCTTAGGTGCTCAAGGCAATTCACTACTTAAAAGCTGATGGAGTTGAATAAAATGGAAAGAAAGTAGACAATTGATATGGTTGGTCTAAAGAACAGAAATTAGTAAGTGTAAAGAAAGAAGGGGAAGAAACGGCATCCTTAGTAAGACCTTAATGCAAGTACGCATTTGCTTTTCTTAAACTTGTGGGTTGCTTGACATTTACCCTGCCCGACTTGTTAAGACTCCAGTTCTTTTTCTTCTTCCAAGTTAGAAGACTGTCACTTCCTAGTTCCTACCATAGCCCGATGTAATAATCTTACATCCATCTGTTCTTACCTTCGCATCAATCAGCCCCTGAAGTAGTTGATCTTATTTGTGGCAGGGTTTTGTTAATTGATCATATGTTGAAGGGTGGTACTATGGAGATGGATCAAATCATGGACACCGTCACTTTCAAGCTTGTTTTGCCATGAATGATGCACATATGAATTCTTGCAGTAAGGCTTGTGTTTGTGGGACTAATATTTATACAGTGGCTGTATCTTGGTCATTTTCCCTTGATAAGTTGTCCCGATTCTGGCTGCAACATGTGTCAAAAACCACAGTGAATTTTTATGCCCTTACCATTTCCGGGTTTTTTCATTTCCATTGTAACCAGCAATGAGGCCATGTGTTGTTTTCTGTCGTCGATAGCTGTATGAGTGTATGGAACTCGGTACTTTTGGGCATCTTTTGTATTCTTTCTGAATCTGATACAGGTTTCTTGTTGATCTTTCATGCCTAAGCGAATGCCTTTTCCATATGTTTCACTTAATTGGGTTTCAACCCTTTATGTCATATTATTGAGCTGAAAAGTTTCGAGTTTGATTGATGATCTCACATTTGAAAATCAGGCATGGTAGATAGGAAATCTTTAGGTTTTTGAAAGTCTGTTTCATGGTAAATCAGAATGGCACCAGCAGAACAATCTTTAGGCATGGTCTTCCTAGTTCATGATCATGTCAAGTTTGTTTCCTTGTCAAAATTCCCAAAAATTATTAAATTAGATTAGGTATTTCATTTTAGACTAATTGAGTTTTCATTCAAATTCCATCCACAGTAATCCTTGAGTCGACCTCGTGTTTGCCTTGTATATACTTTCAACAGATTTGTGGTGTTCTAGAACCTTTTATCACGACACGTAGAGTTTAAAAGAGCACGTGTAGTGGTGAAAGAATTTAGATCCCTACTTGGTGTATATTCCTTAATTGTGAGAAAATTATATCAGAAGTATTGCAAGGCAATTATTTCTTGAGAAAAATTTAGTGAATTGAAATAAGTCAATAACTAAAAAAGAAGAGTATATTCTTTCATGTGTTCATTTATAAATTAAAAATTAAAAAAAAATAATTTAATTGTGTAAAAAATTAATATAAAATTTTGTAATTTTTATAGAACGATTTTCTTACAAATAAATAATTGTAATAAAAAACTAGAGATGTAGATTTTATAATTTTCCGGCTAACTGAATGCATAAAAACATAAAAAAAATTACATATTTTTTACACTTTACTTTCTTTTCCGACTAAAAGAGAGATTTCACGTGTACTTGAAGGGGGTTATTTTCTCCTCCTCCGTTTTTGGTCATACGATCGATAGAAGTTGCTGCTTGATCCTAACCCTAGATTTGAGTTCAGTTCCCACCATTATTCTCCATCTACCTTGTGTTCAAACATGTTTGTTAAGGATAATAGAAAGAGTCTAATATTATCACTCTGCATATGATTATTCAGATCAATGTTGTGTGCCTCGTATTATACCGGCTTTGTAACATTACTGGTTCATCTTTGTGCCGTTTCGGCCATCATATCGGTCTGTACCAACCCATAATTTTTTTCAATTAATAATATCTTAAATAATTACACAAATAGAGACTAAAATTATTTCATTTTATATTTGATGATTTATTTTTAAGTTGTGAAACTTTATTTTATATGTTCTTTGTGATATTTTGTTAAATTATCTAAACATAAATTCAAAAATAGCATGTTGGTATTGGTGTGTACCAATATGTACCATACCAACAGCAAAAATAGTACGTTTGCCATTACGAGATTGATAACTTTGTTGCGAATTTGTCATATTTGAAATGTATTTACTTATTTGCACCCCTAATATAATATCTGACGAATAAATAATCCCCGAGGAGCTGGATGATAAAATTATCCTACTCCTTTATCCATACATGTCTCATTTATTTTTATCTTTCCTCAACTTACAAAAATGTCATTATAACGCAAAAATTATTATCACTCGTATCTATCATATTCTCTTTCTTAAAAAAAAAAAAAAAAAATCCAAACAAACAATATGACTATTCGGATTTGGAGAAGCTGTAATGTCTGCGAACAAAACGACATAATTTTATCCACTTTGCCCTCAAAACTACATTGACTTATCACACAAATTGTTATCAAAATGCATAAAATCAAAACAATATAATTTCAAAAACAAAGCAGACAAAACTACATCGTTTTGTCTGTACTACACGTGCACTACAATTCCTCCAAATCCTAGCTATTCACTCTTCTATACTAAATCTCTAAACCTCCTCCTTACTATTTCTACTATATTCCCTTTTAAATTGTTCCCGCCTGTCAGGACGTATACTTGCCCGACACATAAGATAACCTGCATACCTATTTGATTACCAGAAAAGAATATCTAAATTCTTTTTGCTTTTTCATGAGCATTCATCTTTCTTGTGCCATGTTCCTCAATTTGAAGTTGAAAAGGTCATTTTTCTCCCTTATGAAATACATAATCATAGAATTTCTGAAGTTTGAACCAAGCTCAAAATAGATTCACTATATCTACAAACTTCTGTTTCCACACAAAGAATGCTATCAAAATCGTAAGATGTCCGAAAAGCTGCGAAAGAGAAGGCAGCCTATAATAAAAGGTAGTTTGATTGAATAGGGACGTGTACGGAAGGGTGTCAAAAAACACATGCCCATTTTCTCATTCCAGTTATCGAAATATTTCGCTTCATTCTAGAAGTGTCTCAAGTAAATTGGAACAGAAATACAAGCAAAATTAACACCACCTTTTTTTGAGGAACAATCAACAAAATCCATAAGCAGTTTAGTCCAAATTTGATTTATCTCCAATTCAGTACCCTAACTGCCCCCTCAACCCCCATAGGGAGAGGAAAAGATAACAATTTTATTAACACAAATAAAAGCAGACAAATTTAGGAACTTTAATTCATTCCCAATCTGCTGAATTTTTCACATGGCGGGCAAAGTCGGTTAGACCTTGAGACTTTGCTCCAGAAAGTTCAAGCTGTCAAGTTTTCACACATAACCAAAGAATGTTACTTTATCCAAGTCCAACTATAAGACAATCCTGGACTACACAGGCAAACTTTCGGCAGTACAGGGTAGGTACAAAGGGCCATTTTTTCTTATAGAGAAAGAAATGGCTTTCTCTGGCCCGATGAAATTCAACAATTTCTTCACTTTACATTGGAGAGTAGTATAATTTTTCATTGATGGAGTGAAATGAATAAAGGCTGACCTCTTTCTCTTGATAAAGGAGGACCCCTTTTAGGACTTCTGCTATGACTGCTGTAGATGCTTAAACGCGTCGCAATCAGCCCCAACTTCAGAAAGTGACGAGAAAAGTTTTGGCACAATCTTGGCCAACATTAGCTTGAAGCCAACTGAATTTGCATTTCTGATACTTTTGTCGCTTAAAGAGGCATCCTTTGCCAAAGAGCCAATTAAGTAACCTTTCATATAAGCATCACAGGCCTTGAGGATGTAATAACCTCGCCTCCTGAAATGTTCTCTGACAAGATCTTCAAAGTCCTAGATATACCAATGACAACGTTATTGTGACAAATTAACAAAGGTTACTATAAAATCATAGTCAATTGACCAGCAAAGCATACCGATGCAACTGTGACAGAAAAAGAAGTTAAAAGCAGAATATGGTTTATCACCTTTGGTGGCTTTCGCATTTGATACATCATTGTCTTGCAGTTCAGCAAGAAGGTGTTCTCATTGTAGGACAACGAATTTTTCTCTCCCTCGGCTGTCCCGATTTGCTTATCATATCCAGCTTCATTAAAGTATGGCTTAGAATTTAAAACTAGCCCCTGGAGAGAAACCAGGACTTGAAGGATGCTTGAGGATGAAGGATCCCAAACTTCATTTCCTTTGCCAGTCCAGGTGTTTAAAAGACTAAGGCAAACCTTGCCCTCCTCATACAAATTAGGGTTTATTCGCCACCCTCCAGAACGATAGTATGCTGACTGCAAAACCACAGAAATGAACAGAAAATAAATACTATGCAATTATCTAGATAAAATTTTGTGCAAATCGAGTTAGAAATGTAGATGAGACCATTTTCTCCACAAAATAATTAGTTTCTGCATACCGGAGGAACATCAGGGTACTCTGGTGGAAGGTGAAAATCAAAGAAGAAAAGGCCATCCTGATAAGGTGTCGCATATGCTCCTATTATCACAGCCCTCAAGAGATCCATTCGATCTTCATAAACCCGTACATAAATCCCATCTGTTCAATCATTTTTAACCAATCAAACCATCCACTAGTGTTGGACAACCAAAATTTTAACAAATCGGCAATAACAGAGATAGAAATGCATACCGGGTAAGTTATTCTGAAGGATATTCCAATCTTGTTGAACCTTCTTCAGCCATTTCCTTCCAGCATTATTCTACATGGTTAAAGCAGTCAGTCAATCACTCATAGAGCAACCAGTGCACAAGTCAGAAAGACCCAATTTTGAGCAAGGCTCAAGTTGAGAATGGAAAACAATCCACCCAATCAGAGGCACCCGTTAGAAATCTAGAATTCTGCCCCACTATTCTGGGAATCAAGTTAATAAGTAACCTGATTTCGAAGTAATCAATGACCTCTAAAATTGCTAGGCACGGCCCATGAAACTTGTAACCTACGTGTCTATACCAGACTGTACTGAAAGAAGAGTTTCTTAATGCAGAGACATAGATAAATTGTACAAGTGGGAAGATTTTTTTCCCCCCTTTATAAACAAATAAGTCATCAACAGTTTACCAAGTGAGATTATTAATCACGAAAAGAATAAAAATATGATTTACCTGTCCATTGGCACCCAAAAAATGATGGTCCAAAGGATCTTTTACAATATCAAAGCCTTTGAAGCTGGAAATAGTATCTGCATACCGTGCCTGCGCATGATGTGCTTCAGGTTTCAAGCTGCAAAGAGCTTCGGCTATGTCCAATAAATCTGTGACCTCTTCACCATGTTCATCTCCATTAGTAGTTTGAGTAGTGTCTGGACCACAGATTTCAGTGGCATTGGATTTCTGTGAGCTAGACTCGTCGCCGGAATCACCTCTGACAGGAATGTTTTCCATCCCATGACCTAGAAGCTGATTTTCTCCTCTGTGATCCAAACTTAATGGATCCAAGTGTTTTCTTCCCCGCGAAAATATTCCAGTTGCCAGTCGGGTCATAAATCCTAGTGCAGCAAGGGGAATTGAGAGTGGTCCATTCCTTCCAGAATTTTCTCCACCCATTACGCTCTCCTCTGACTCAGGACTGATGTCGGTAGCATTTCGCTGCCCACTTTCCTGGAGAAAGAAAACGGAAAGATCATTCACTTGATGACAAGAAAGAAACATATCAACAGGGATTCAAGAAATCTACTGAGTGAGCTATCATACTAACAAGTTATGGTGGCTACAACAGCGAACCGGACAATATTTCCCTAGACTTTATCATTCCTCTTTTGGTAATGAGTTTAAGGGTACCCCCAACCATATCCTTGAGATCTTCAAACCCAAAACACCCCACAAACATATTTACTACCAAGATTCTGTGGCCAAGGCTACTAGTTACAGGTAAATCAAAATAACTGAAGGACATTCAGAATACCAATCAAAGCATAAACCAACCTCATTTCCATTCTCAAGGGAATCCATCTGATCATCATCAACTGTTTCCCAGCTAGCAGCGTCGTCACTGACTTCACTTCCAGCAGCAATTGAATCGTCATCATCACGACCAACAACATAAATTGCTTGAGGGCCAACCTGGTATCAAACAGAAGTTCAGTTAATCAAGAACTGTAACCCTTACAAGAAGAGCTAATAATAATATATGATCAAAGAGCAGAAACTGAACAGAAGAACAACTTTTTTGTGTACTGTATTCAGCATGCGAGACTTTGGAAGAAAAGGAAGGAACATAGGAGATCTCCCAACCAGTAGACTTCCACTGATTCAATTCCAAAATAGTCATGAGATATTCAATTTTCCTTTCCTCATTTCTCCCATCCTCTGAGCAACCAAGATGCTTCTATTGCGTAAAACTAGTAACTAAATATGACCTTTCATCCATGCAATCACCCCAAAGTTGTACAGCCCTGGCCCTAAAGAAATCAATTTAATCCTGCACTTTTGACTTTTCAACATACCAATTTTCATTAAATTAGAACTAGCTCATGCCGCGGGTTTCGGGGGGGGGGGGGGGGGGGGTGGGGGGGGGTGGAGGCCATCGAGCTAAGCGCATTTGTAACTAAGACTTAAGGAAACATGTGATACCCAAAATGAAACAGAAGCAGTAAATATTACACAAGGCTTTAGCCGTGAACATACCGTTGAAACCATCCCATCAGCCCATGTAACGTCAATATCACCATTTCTGAGACCAGTAATGTTTCCAACCCAAGAAAGATCTGAGAAGTCGATGCAAGCTTCATTGGAGGATCCACCCTCCACTTCCTTAAATCCAAAGTGCTTTTTTGGATCTTGTTCAACATCATTTGGACCCGCCATCTGCTCTGCTTCCTTACCGGAGGCTTCAAAATGAGCTGCGTCCGAAGTTACAGAAACAGGTGACAACCGAACAACTACATCTCCATAACAATAGTCATAGTCAGGGTGACCCTCAATTTCATAAACACTCACCACTTCCTCCTTCTCAAACTGTCGAGGGTCTTCAGCCCTGGCAACTGGCTTTAACCACCTCACGCAAGCGGTACGCTCTTTCGCATTAGCACTTTTCACAACCCCAACACGACTGATTTCACAACTATCATTATTGTCATCAGTGGCCTTCTCCACAACATACTGTTCAGCTACAAACTCATGATCACCAGGACTATCAACAGGAATCAAAGTTGTAGAACCCAATCTGCACTCTGTTGTCCCATCTTGCCATGCTACATTGACCCTCGTCTTTGTATTGATAATCAAAAGAGCCCTCTCAAAACTTTCCTCTTTCTTTCGAGACTTCTTGTCTCTCCTGATCACTACTTTCCGGATCTTTTTGCGATGAAGAGGCCAAGTTTCTTGGACAGGCTCCTTTGAAACTGACAAGGAACTACTGCACGAACTGGACTCTTGTGAGGTATTACCATCTATGTTTCTACTGGATCCATCCAACACATTTTCCATTTCAACGTCCATGGATTCACAAAATCCACTTGCTTCATCTTGGGAAACCACTTCTGAATAAGACTCGGGTCCTGTTTTTGTAGAATCTAATTCACCTCTGCCGCAATCATGAAGTCCTAGTTTTGATAACCCCTTGTCCAGTAAAATGGAAGAAGATATTGCAGGTGATGGGAAAAGACACCAGTCACCCAATTGCCAATTTGCATAAGCAAAGCAAGACAACAACTTCAAGTTCTTGGGACTCTGCTCTTCAGATGGAGTGGTAGAAGAATCAGGCCCGTATCCAGCAGATGCTATCCAGTATATGAATACTGACCCAACCGTAACTTTAGTTACAGTACCCTCTAGCCGGTTAGGTTTCCACAAACCAGATAGCCACCTAGAATTCTTGAAAACAGATGAAGAGCTAGCCTTTACACGTTGCCCAGGGTAGTAGGGGAAATGGCCATCTTCCATAAGCATCATCTTACCAACTGGTTTGAGACGCAATGGGTCTGCTTTCATAACTTTGCACACAGAACCATCGTCAAACGACACTGTCACATTATCCAAAACATCGTCAATTCTACCTAGCCAGGGACCAAGTACTACATAGTCACCCACAGTAAAGTCCCTCACACGTTTCAAGTCTCTGGCGGAGACGTCTTTTATGACAGATCCATCAGCAGTCAACAAGTCAACCGAAATATCAACGTCTACCACAACACCCACTTGACCAGTTGGGTCCGAAGCAGCAGCAACAAAATCCCCATGTAAGAATCCTCTATCAGCAACTGTTACATCACTGATATTTTGCGTTGTCTCAGAGTTATCCATCCAAAGCACTCGAACCTTGTCAGCAGGAAGGGCATCACTGCTATCACTACTCCCATTAGCATTGTCATTGCCCTCAGCACCACCTTCGTCATTTCTTTTAGCCTCGTCATCATCATCTTCCTCATCATCCTCACCTTCATCGTCAGTTATGCTGCTATCTGAGTCCGAGTCACCTGCAACTTCGGTCACAATCCCAATCTTTCCACTACTGTTGCTCCTAACAACATCTTGCCGATAAATATAGGTTACATTCTGCAGATTCCTGACAACCTCACCCGGGTTACTTTCAAAATTTACTTCTGTGTCAGAACCATTCAAAGTAGTGTTATCATGCCCAGTTGTCGCAGACTCATCAGACTCGCTAACTTTTGAGGCATTAGAAGATGGCTCGCTTTCCATCTGACATTGAAAACACACGGGTGAGAAATCATTTGCGATTGCAATGTTAAAATAAAACAGAAAGCTGATTGCCCATCCTGTACACAACAAATATAGTTTGCTTGAATCCGTAAACAAGGAAATAAAACCTCAGTGCAGCCTTCTTATGAGACTCTAGGGAAGTTATATTTTAAAAAAAAAAAAAATTTGTCAATAAGTTCAAAACCAAACTTAACACCAAGTCAATACGAAAACCCCTGACTTCTGAAACAACTACGCTTCCATCACCAATGATAGTTTTCCTGGGTTCCAAGGCATGAAAGTCGTAGACATGACTCGACCGAAACTCCAGCCACTGAAAGCTAACACAATGGTAAAAACCAGGGCTCAACAGAGCCAAGAAAACAGTTAAATGTAACAATTATCTCTTTCTTCCATTAAGGAAAAACGCGAAAACACGTCAAGGAAATTGAAAAGTAGACAAGTACCCACAAAAAAGTTGAGTTCCTGAACCTGAAACCAAAAGACAACCCTGTCTTTGGTTGAGGTGAATGTTCCACTTACGATACCCATATCAGTGTAGCACTAAAAGTCAGCATCTTCCTCTTTTCTCTATTTTCTCAGCTTCCAAACGGAAGGTAAGCTATTGTTGTTCCATATATGACAAAAGCAAAATCGAAACCAAAAAGGCTACAATATAAATCAATCAAGAAACCCTAAATCAGCTCATAGAAAAAAAATCAACCGATTGCCAATTTGAACCGATACATGTGAGACGAGCTGATATTCAAGCTAGATTTGTTCCTAAAATCATTTGAGCAATGTACGAGATCGAATAACAGTAAGGAGACTGAAAAAAATTGTGTATCCATTCGAATATAATGCCAGAAATGTCTAAAGATGACTGGTGCGCACATCCGAACACATATTGCGTACATATAAATATATATGTATATATATGCTCGAAAGTTTACAGGTGATTCCAAGGGTCGAACAGAGATCGAAAAGAGAGGGAAAACGAATATCACCTTTGAAACCGGAGAATTTCGAGAAGAGAGAGGGGAGAGAGAGAGAGAGAGAGAGAAGAATGAGCAAAATGCTTTCTTCTTGTTTTCTTGGGAAACCAATGGCCCTTCCCCGTTCTACTGACAAGCTGTGCAGGGTATAAACGTAATTGCACTCCTCTCGGTGGGGAGCTCCTAAGGCGGTGTTTGGATGCTCTCTTTTCACATTTTTGTTTTTTTTAAATTCCTTTCAAATTTTGGATGCCACATTTTTACATTTAACTATTTGGGAGAAATATTCAAAATAAATTCTCTCATAATTCATTCTCAAAATTGGAGGTTGGAGGCACAATATAAAATCAATTCCGAAAGAGCTTTTAAAATTCTTATTTTTTTATTTTTCAATTATTTAAAAATAAATAATAATTTTACCTTTTGGATTTATTTATACCTATTTTTTTCAGCTAAATCGCACATTCTAAAAACAAAACTTTAACTTCTTATCCATATTGTTTAAGAATAATAAATATTGAGATGAAATTCTCTCATTATCATATAATGAGTCATGTAACGATTATATAAGATAATAAATTTAAATCTTGTGAAAAAGAAAGTTGATATATGTTTAGATACTAGTTGGCTTGGGATATGATTATAAATACTTATTGACAAGGAATAAAAAACTTTATGATAGTAGGCAAATATGGGATTATAAGTGGATTCTAAAGAGGCCATTTAAATATTGAGAATTTGGGTGGGTTGTGAAATGCAACAAGTCTACAGTAATGATATTTGTATTGTACAGTATTGGTTGGTACAATCTGTTTTGGTGTACTGTTTCGATCATCGTATCAGCTTGTTTTGACCTATTTCGGAGTGTTTCGGTCTGTTCTGATCAAAACCGACCTATTCTACACTGGTCTGTATTTTTTATTTTTTAAGTCTCAATTGATAATTATTGAGTAATTATAAATTTAATTAATACTAAAATTATTTTCTTTTATGTTTGATAATTTATTTTTCAGTTATGAAGTTTTATTTTATATGTTCAATATTTTTTTGTTAAAATCATTTAAAAATTTTATATTAATTTAGCGATAAATTCAAAACGCTACGCTAGTACACACAGATACCTGTACATATCATATCAATAACAAAAACGATACGCTTGCCAGTACAAAATTGATAACTTTGGTCTACACACACCCTTCGTATACAGATTCAGACACATACCATCTGATACACATGGAGTTCTTCAAAATAATATGGGTTTCACGTACATCAAACATTTCGAACAAATCTGTATCTGTACCTGTATCTATGTATGTAAGGTTGTGTTCCTACACTTCTTCTTATACCAATTTAATGTGCCTTTAGAAACAACTCTCCACTAAGAATTCAATTAAAGTCGGAATAAAATCTTAGGGTTTTGAAACAATACAAGTTAGGAATGTCCGTAAACAAATCAAAATTAATAAAAAAAATTAAAATAAAGAAATCTTTTGTTTCTGAATATGCCAATCCAAATCACTGTCCTTGAAGCAAAGAATTGGAAGAGGGTTTCGTTAAGCAATGGTAGACCTCTAGTTTGAGGAGAAACAAAAGGTATATCTTTTGCATATTGTTTGTAAACAGTTAACTGCTCATTAAGTAACGAAATCTAACAAATGTCTTGTGCCAAAGTCCGATACTTGGGATACATTCTTCCACCTAAATAGGTCTCCGATCGAAATAGGTTGGTCAATTCTTTTTCTTAAAACCGAACTTATACGATTCAGCCGTCAATTCTTTTGGTATTATATTCTAATTTATTATATCTAACTGAATAAAATTCCTTATCAAGCTGCACTAATGCCTAGAATTGAAAACAAGAATTCTTCACAAATTCAAAATCGAGCATAATTCACCTTGATTTGTGACTCGACACATTTGAGTCAATCCTGATTTATCATTTTAAATTGGGTAATTTCATGAAACCTCCTTCATCTATCATCCGATTTCACTTAATCCCTTCATCTTCTAATTATCTTAATGTACTCCTAATCTGTCTAAATATAATGATCGACTCATTTTGATTTGACACAGTTAGAGGAGAATATGATAAGTAATTATGTGCATCAATACAAAAAGAGTTGATTGTTATATTTAGAAAGAACATAGAGTACATTAGGACAATTAGAAAATGGAAGAGAGAAGTGAAACTGAATGATAAATGAAAGGATTTTTGTATAAATTACCTTTTTAAATTCGAGAGGAATTTCTTGATCTAAATTCTAGGGCGGTAGAGTTCTTCGAAACCAAAACAGTGACAGACATTCATAAGCTTTAGCAAAGAGTTTCATGTTTCTTAATCCAAATTCTGAGACTGTTTTCTGCAACCAAATCATAGGAAGATAATTATAAGCTTCAGCAACTAATAAGAAGCATCTACTACTCACTTGTCCAGTAAACTTGATGACAGAAATGAGTACTCTCCTGTATTTTATCAGTCCAAGCAGGAATTTTGCATGAGAGAGAAACAGCAAGCGAAGTTGGGATCAAACCCATACGGTATTTGGATTGGGGAGCCGGTTGTGCAATGTGTACAGCAGGTTGCGTTGTACGCCAAAAACGATGTCATGTTCATAAATAATGAAGTAATTCCTAACACCAAATTCAGAGGATGCAGTTGCACAGTTTGAAAACAAAACCGCAAAAGCTTCAGGAATCATCAGCTAATCAGAAATCATCGTCATCTTCCTCAGCTATATGCTTTGCGAGTTCTTGCTCCTGCTGTTGTCTCTCTCTCCTCTTATCAGCACTTCCTTTTTCTTTTTTGGAATTCAGAGGAAACCGGAGAGCACGAACCGCCTCATTATGCATGTTAAGGCAGAAAGCAATCCTCGAGTTGAACGCGATTTGAGGCTCATTTGTAGAGTAGATATCGCCAGTCTCTTTGGATACCATCCACCCATTTCCATGATCCAAGGTGGCGTCGATTGCGCGGTCCCTTATTGCCTTGGATACAATACTCTCAGCATCAGCAACGGGGTTGGGGGAATCCAATCTCAGCTTTTTGGCTACATCAACCAGAGAGATACGGGAATAAGAGATACTGATGTTGCGTAGCCCGGTTCTTACAACATTATGACGCAGCCTAACGATTAAATTGTGAGTCCTGTCTGAATTAAAAGTGGTGAAGAACTTCTCAGCAACGGTTTTAAACAGCTCCAGATCTCCTATTCGAACAGCCTGAAAAGACCCACACATCGCGTTAACAGTGGCGAAATATCTGAATCAAGAAGCAAACACGTCGTCTGATTCTAGGAGACATTACTCTCACATACTCAATGACAGTAACTCACATTTGTAAGCTCGAAGTAGGGCCTCAAAGCCTTCTCCATGCCCTTTTGTATAAAAACAGTCCTTTCGGGAATTTCTCCAAGCAGAAGACGTACTATCACAGCCCATTTATTGCACTGAACCCGAAAACCAAAAGCTGCAGCAGGGGCTTTCCGATCAGCTTGCAGAAGTGACTCTTTTGCATCTGTATATTCCAACTGTATTGTCCTTATTTTTCCTAGATAAAAGAGATACCGGCAGAACTGCAGGAGAAAAATAACCATTGTCAGAATAAGGAGATTCAAGTCCACAAACCATTTTGTGCAGAGATAAGGAGGCCTTGGAATCTACATAACCATAAATAACACTGAGAACCACGTGAAAAAGAATACCAATCAAGGGAAGCAGGGTCTGGTTCAGGTGTCCAGCCTCGATTTCTTACAGAGGGTAGTTAAGCTACTCAAACAACCTTTTCTTATTCAAGATGCTTTCATAAATCGAATATGAAGTTCATTGATAAACAGGTAAAAGGTATAGGAGATGATATAGATTTCGTAGGGAGATGTGGCAAAGAGAAGAACAATGTTTTATCAAGTACACCAGCAGATAAAAGAGGAAAGCCAAAACAGATTCGACATTCTTTGTTCCAATAATGCAAACATAAATAGAATAAATTTATGTATATACAAATGCATACGGTACCAAGCGGGAGGCTGCCCCTGTGCAAAAGAAGGCATAAGCAGAACGAAGGACCAAAAACACAATATGGCCAAAAGCGTACAGGCTTGGAGACACCTTGGCTGCTAGCCTGCTACCTAGCTAGCTAAGCAAAACGAACCAAGATTTTCTAGTAAGTCGGGAGACATATTTGTCCTAGTCCTGGAAAGATCTATTTCAGTCCCCGCCAATCACCCACATAATGCATAATGGGATAACCAACCACGCTTTTCTCCTCTGCCATACCAACCCTGCTGCCCCTTCAACATCCCATAACCTCCAAACCCACCTCTCTCCGGTAAAAGGACGCTGAATAAGAAGATGGGGTATTGATTCCTCTCTCTTAACTAATACCAATTTTCTAGGAGCTCCTACTCAAATGAGATAATCAATCGTATAGATCCTCCAGAGGGTTGGCATCCTCAAACCAAACTAAACAAAGCCTCAACTCCCAATCAATTGGGATTGGCGTTCTCAGAAAGACAATAAAATAACAACCTTAGTAGGCACCCTCATTACCATATCCACCTCCATGAAAACTCAACCCACGGGCCACATATTGGTGCCAGATAAAAGAATGAAACCTGAAACCAAGCACGCCGGATAAGAATTTCAATAGAAAATAATCCTCATATCAACAAGCACAGAGGCCCTGGCCAATGTTCCTTTTTCTCATTGAAGTGCACTGTTAGGGGTTTCCCTCAACACTCAGCATTTATATTCCTTTGTAATCTTCTGCAACCACGAAACTTCCACTCTTTCTTCTCTACATAACTAAAAATTCCTAAAATTTCATTTTTAAGTCAAACTTCAACATTCAAATTCCCAGAATGTTCTACACTCACTCAAACAGGGCTTTTTAGGGCTTTTTTCCATCTCAATTGCTTGCCTTACACTTTTTGAACACTTTGGTCCTTAATTCCGGCTGTCCATCCTATTCAAGAACAAATATTAACAACCTAAGACCAACTATATACTTTCTGTGTTGTGGAAGTTTCATCCTATATGTAGAACCATATAGACGGTTGCATGTGTAAGAATACACATATCCATCTAAAGTTGAACCAAATCCCACAAAGACTTGTATAATAAAAGATCGTGAATGCAAAAGGAGTTGCCTGCTGATTTGAGCGAGCTTCAAAACGAGGTGCCTTCGACCTCAGCTTCTCCGCTTGATCATACAAGTTGTAATGGAGGTAATTCCGAAGTAGCAGGTTGAGAAGTGTTTCCTGCATAACACCATCAAATCAAGGATAAGATACTCTTTGGTTAATTTATAAATGATAAGACACGCAAATAAAAACATCACTAATTGCTGATCCAATCTACAACCAACCTGACCCAACTCGTCATGGCGCAATGTAGCAATTCGGTGCAAGGAAAGGATATTACTGTAAATACAGGGAACTGAATTAGAGAAGGATAGTGGAGTCGTGGACAGCAACAAGCAGTAGCATAGAAAATGAATACCCAGTACTGTAGCAAAGTAGTAGCTCTCTTATGTTGCTCCTTCTTCCCCTCTCCATAACTGTGCATTACCCTCGAATGATGGGACATACATGGCAAAGACAAGAAATTTCAAATGAAGTTATCGAACTGACTTTATCTGCACTAACCCTCGAATTTCAGAAATCACCAATGAGTTCATAGCTGAGAGAGTAATAGAAGTAGATCCTGGCAGCTAGAACATCAACGGTTCGCCTATTCAAGATCTTCAGACGGGTAATACTAGCTGAGGAACATGCTTTAGCCTGACAAACAGCAGCAGCACAAACCAATGTGACTTGTTATAAAATTAACTGTAAAAAAAAATCCTCAAGCATTTGATCTAATCATACTTTATTCAATACCTCATTATAAGTGCTTTTGATCAATTAAAAATATAAGCACAAGCAGGTAGCAGTAAATCTCAAGCTCAGGCAAGGAGTGCTTCACAGGAGCTTGGGCCACAGATATTGCTGTATCGACTTCCATGTCTCGATCATGCTCCTATAGATACGTTTGACATGGTAAAGTGAGGATCAAGAATAAACAATCAAGCAGTCCGTAAATAAACAGGAATAGCAGATACCAAATATGCAAACTTGGGCTACCCACTTCCTTTGGGTGACTGACTGTCGGGTGGGGTACTGAGGAATGATGATGCCAAAGACAGCCACCGGACATGGGGAGGAAAGAGCCAAGGCCGGCCTAGAGAGAGGGTGAGAGTGGCAAGTGACCAATAGCCATAGGCCTGCAATGTTGGTCTATTGTAGGTTATTGATGGATTGATCATTTATGGCACAGTTGGCTTGTCCACTATGGACGACCATATGGAGGGGCGGCCCTACGGGGTAAATAGGCCAGTACTCAGTGTTATATAGAAGCTGAGATACATATTAAAGGACACGTGGCAGGCCTCAGTGGCAGACAATATGGAGAGGTCAGGCCTAGCAAGGCAATAGCTCAGAGGTCAGCGACATCTAGGGGCTCATATCATATGACTTCAGGATCTGTATCAATGTTAAGTGGCAGCCATTGACCATGCTTATCGTGGAACATGCTTTTGAGACTCGCACAAGATACTACCTCAAGCATTGGTTAATAGTCACCAGAATTAAAAGGGTCGAGCGATTTCCTAGATGTATAAGTAAGTTGTCTCGATATTGCAGTGGCGACACTCAGGAAAACAATGCACTGGATTTGTGTTATAAAACCTAGTCTCATCTAATTTTGGGAATCCATCTCACTACCCCTATCCTTTCTTTTTCTTCCCTTTTCCTTTGTTTCAACCAGAGAGAAAATCCCAATTTGATTCTAGAAATTCCTCTCAATTATCCAAAGACCTACTCAAGATCTTGTTGACAAATCAAAGCATGTCAAAACGCCAAAAAAGGATTCACTAGATGATGAGAACTGCAGATTCTATTGGCCTCTTTATCGGAATTTTGCTCAGTTATAGATAGCGATACACATAAGATAATTGCAACCAGTTTGTAGAGAGGGAAAGACCAAAGGCTGAAGAGGAAAAAAGAAGTGGAATCAATACAGAACTTGAGAGAGGGAGAAGAGAGATATGGTGTGGTATATTTCTTTCTCATTTTCCCATTTAGTCAGGGGCATGCATCCAGACCCTTACATTTACGTGCGCAGCACATTTAGAGGCCATTGACTGAAGGATTTCCACAGTGGTTAACTTTACCCGGGTGAAGAGGAGCAAATTCCACCCTTTTGATCTGTTTGTGTTCAGCAAATAATGTGCAATTGGGTTCAAAGAAAAAAAATGACTGGGCTCATTTCATGCATTTGAGCGGCCAAACCTCCCATGTATAAAGAAAACCTTTCCAGTGGGTTCATTTGCACCCACTGGTGTGAACATAGCGTCGCACCTGAGAATTATACTAGGTCAGCGTGACGGGAAAAAACAAAATGGAATAGCATTGTAACTACTTGTGAAGCTAAGCAAGCGCAACCATGATTCTAACTCATTTTGTACACCCTAAGTAAGTCCAACGATTCAAATAAAGTTTCATGTCGAGTGAGAGAAACCCTGGCAATACTATACAAAAAAGAACAAGAAAAAAGCAAACAAATTCACATGATTGGAGAGAGATTGAGACTACCTGAGGAAGAAACAAGGACAACCGACTGTGCACCTCAGACCCCGGGGCAAGGGCGAAATTCAAGAATGCATAGACCACAGAAGTCTTCAGCTTCTTCCTCAACGAAATGGTTAGGCGAATAGCACGCACAATCCGACGAACCTCCCGAGCATATGAACCCGTCTCAATCAACGACGCAATTTCCTTCAACTCTAAAAATGCCAATGCCCAATATGTCAATTTCTCAAATTAATGCCTACACGCGGGCCATTTCTATGATAATTCTAAGTAGAACAGCCACTTTAGTGCGAGCATATATATCAACTGGCCTCTCTACGTATTCTTAATCATAATTTACAAATTCCATCATATGCAACGGCACATTTTTCCATCATAGATGTATAACACATTGTTTGATTGAATCCTTACGCTGCAAAGTAGAAGGGGCAGCTGAAGAAACGGAATTGGAAGGAGTTGCTGCTTGGTCTTTCATCTCAACATCTCGAGTCATCTTTGCAGAAACTCCACTAAAAAACCTATAAATTATCAATGCATAAAAATTTGCGCGTAAACACCGAGGTTACAGCGACGGAGACAAAGATGACAAATCCTTTCAAATGATAAAATGCAGATTTCAAATCGAGGAAACTCATGCTCATGGTAAAGATAGGGAAGCAATCGAACCCGTAAAAATCTGAATCGGTCGGCGACGGAGAAGATAAAGCTTCACTTCACTCTACTTTCTCTCACAGCAAATCAGAAAATTTCATACTATTGTGCCCGAAGAGAGAGAGAGGATAACCGGTTTTCTTCTTTGCCTGGGATCAGAATGTAGAGTTGCTTACATAAAGCCAAAAAGAATTAAAGATTTATTTGACACGACAATTGGATGTATTTGCCCTATGGTTTGTTTTTGTTTATTTATTTATTTGTTGACTAATGATAGTAATTGACTTGGTTTAATTTATTTTTTGGACCCATATATTTCTCAGACTCCGTATGGTGAGAAAAAAATCGAAATTACCCTTCAAGCGTTGCTGCCATTTCCCATCAGACTCCGTACGGATAAGGACAATATGGTCATTTTTCCGTCAAAGTCAAACAAAATTACTTAATTCATTCGGTCAAACAACACAATAAATAAATTAGTCCAAATGACATCAACTATTTTTATATTTATTCCAAATATCATAAATAAATAAATCAATAAAAACCATAAGCCAAATGGACCCATTATTATTATTATTATTAGATTATGAAATTTATTATAGAATTTGATTTATTAGTTTAATTCGTTTGAATTAAATTATTTAAGATATGCGTTGACCACATTAAATCTTTAATTCGTTTTGACTTGGAAAAAAGTGTTCATCGAATGATAGAGAAATGCCGCTCGAGAAATGAAATGAATATACACACGTTTGTTTAAGTGATAGGTAAAATGGTATTTTTGTATTTATATCAAGTGGGCCTAGTAGTCGTGTGTATGGTCATGTGAGTTGGGTGTAAACTGAATAATTTAGCCCAAATACTTGAACTTATTGTCCCTCAAATGGAAACTTAAACCCATAAAAACCTCAAGCCTAATACGCCTTGAGTATTAATGACACGATCTTTTTACTTATTTTTTCTTACTCATTATCAAGTTCCTGCTAATTTTTTGCGAGGAATGGATAGGTAATTACATCTTGACTAATTATTCGTCTTGATAAAAAAATTAAAAAAATATGAGCAATAGTCTAAAAAATTACTAAAAACGAAATTTTTTTAGAACAGATTTTTATTGTTTTTAGTTTTTTAGTTTCGTCTTATCTGAATTTTTTTCAATTAGGCTCTATTTTTTTATATAGTTTGAAGATAATAGGTTCTATGAATGAACTCCCTTTATCTTGCTTGAATTTTCGATTGATGACAATTGTCTTCTCGCAGGGAAAGAGTGGAGAATTTCAAATATTTCTCTACACGCTACCTGTTATGTTTCTAAATTGTGTAGCTTGCTTCTCTGTCATTTTGTTTGGTTCCAATCTACACAGGTCAAGGAGCCCACTACAAACCCAAGAAGTACATTTGAGATGAATAAAAAACTACTAAAAATTAACGAAAAATCATACAAAAAATTAAGAGATATCAATTAATACAAACTGTTCTTTGCAAAAATAATTTAGTTAATACATAGAATTTCTTTTTTTGGACAAATGACAACATTTACATCAAACTTGAAGGAGGGATTCAAGTTAAAACATTGTGACATTCAAATTCCACAAGGAGAAAATTATCCAAAATGAGGGTGGCATAATTTATGATGGGTGTTGATAATCACCGCTTATTAGGCAGTGAATATAACATACACATAATGTCGAACAAATATGAATATTAATATAAATTTTACGAATATCAATGTATATTGACAGATATCAATACACAATTTACGAATATTGATACTCTTTTTATACATTATTCACTGCCTAGTGGACAGTGGGTAGCATTTTCCATTTATGATTCACCAATCGAATTACAACACATACTTTATTCTCAATCCAAATGGACAAAGATTTTCACAAGAACACAAAACACAAGTGGTTGGTTTTGGTTTAGGTTTTCAGGTCAAGAAACACTAAGCTTTCCACAATCATAATCAGCCCTCTTCAACAACAATCCAGCCAAAAAAGCAGCTAAAATTTTATCCCTCAAGAAACTCCTCACCACCCCATCACCCTGTTGCACAAACCCCACAATATAAGCTGTGCTAATGAGCAAAAACCCTCTCCACCTCCTCTCTTTAGCAAACTTCTTCATCCCCATCTCAATCCTCTTAAACTCCCCTTTCCCATCTCCCTCTTTCGTGGGTTTTTCCCTCAACGACTCTGCTAAACACCTCGCTAAAATGATACCGTCTTCCAATGCTGCGCACCCGCCCTGGCCGAGGTCCGGTGTCATGGGGTGGAGCGCGTCGCCCGTGACACAAACATTGCCTTTGCTGATTTTACCCCATAAAAGCTCCCATGGGTGTCTGTACCTTAATGGAGCACAAGTAAAACTGTCCAGTTCAGTGATCTCCACAACTTCTTTTACTTTGTCTGGTGCTTTGCCAAGGTTGCTTAGTACAAATTCCTTCATCTTAGCTGGGTCTTCCTCCACCTCCTTCTCTTTACCTTTCAATGAACAGCACAACAAACCCAAATGGTTAGTATTGAACTATGAAGTACGAATACTCCGAAAATTGGTCACGTACGCATATCAGATACCGATACGCCCTGATACGTATCAGATACGACAAATAAGTATCTCACGTTAAAATTAAATTATTTTAATTTCGGATATGCAGTGAATACTTCTAAGATATGGCCGGATACTTTAGGAACATTCATTTGATTCACTTGAGGGTGCGGTATGCTTGAAGTTGCTAGTCTTTTCCTTAATAAGCTGGATATATATAGAACCGTGATACTCACCACCAATGAAGGCAAATGGAATGTAATTGAATGTTGAAGTTGATATGAGCAGAACATCGTTGAAATTATCACTTCTTAATTTAGACTTTTGACATGTATCAAATACTTTGTAGTATTTTTTTGTTACTTTTTTTCTACTTTTAATGACTTTTGAAAAATTAACTTGTGTTAAATGTTTGGTATAATGTTATTAGCAATTCAACTATTCTTCTATTTCTTTTGACTTTTTTTTATGCATTGTACATAACTGACAATTATATAAAAAAAAAATTTTATAGTCATATTCCCATCGTATCCGTATCCTATCATCGTATGCGTATCGGTATCTATGCTTACTAGGTATTGAGTAAACCAAATATCATGATTGAGTATCTTCTATTTCTTTTGGCTTTTTTTATGCATAGTATAAACTGATAATTATTTAAAAAATTAAATTTTATAGTCGTATCCCTGATGTATCCGTATCTTATTTTTGTATGTTTTATCGTATCTGTATCGTATCGTATCCATATGATATATATTCTTCCTAAGTATATCTCTCTATCCCGATAGAGGGATATAGACCAGATATGACATGAGAGGCTTCTCTCACCTTTAAAGGGAGTGAAGGTGAAAAACCAGTACACAGTGTGTTCATTACAAGGGATGAAACCAGCTCGTATGCCCTTTCCCATGAACTGCAAGAATTTAGGCTCAAACCCATGACTGTCTTTGAAATCTGCAAACCCTCTAATGGCAGATCGGCCTGCGAAAGCCGGTTTCTTGAAGCCAAGCCACTTTGACACCACTGAATTAACCCCATCACAGCCAATCAGTGCCTTGGCTTTTACCACAGAACCATTTGCCAGATGAACCAACTTGAAGCAGCCTCCGGAATCATCCTCCTCCTCAATAGAGACCACTTTGGATGAGAACCTTATAGTGTCACTGGGAAGCTCCTTTTGAAGGGCTTCTAATAACAACCTCCTCCTCGTACATCTAACTTCATGGTTTCCACTACACATCAAAACCAAGATCAGAACAAATGGTTTGCAGACACAACTTTTAGGCAGAAAATTCAGCCAGATTGATGTGAAAACCAATGGTATTATTACTCATTGTTGAAACTATGAGCTACAATGGTAATTGTCTTGGTTCGATCAGACGATGCCGTATCATTTCCACACAAAATTTCTATGCAAAATTACGTTAGTATGATGTTAGAGAATCTCGACTCACTAGCTAGATAGGAGGCAGATGAGTTGTGTTGACAAAAATAGCTAGCCTAATTAATCCATGTTTCTAAACTCCAAAGGCTCTCTATATGATTAGAGGCATTTTGTTATATTGAGGGTCGAAATTATTTCATTTCACACTAAAAAGTACAAACTAAGCCTTGATGTACAAATGGATAGCAAAATTAAAGAGTGTGATTGGATTATACGGGTGAAAAGTGCATGGCAAGATAAAGAAGGATAATCACACTAACCTCCCCTGAGGATTTCGACGTATACATCCACCTTTTCTGTGGTTTACAAAATTACTCTAACTTCTTTTAATTTTAAAACTATTATGAAGCTACTTCTCCTGCCATTAAAATCAACCAAAGTCAGAAATCAAGTTCTTGAAACTTTAACTTCAAAATTTATTTGGCAAAACGAATTGTAACATAATTTCTATCATGTCCGAAATAGTCTATATTAATTTTTTGAGATTTTTTTTGAACTTGAAACTCGATCAAAGTTTTTCTAAATTTGTTCAAGCTTCAATTTGATTTTTTTTTAAATTATGATAAAAGTTATATTACAGTTTGTTTAACTAAAAAAATAATGTGCTTAAAGTTTCAATTGCTTAAGCAGCGGTATTTGATTAATTTTAATAGTACGGGAGGTAACTGAATAATAATAGCAAATAAATAATATTCTTCCTTTTTGATACTTATCAAGAAAAACAAAGAGTAGGATTGAAAATGTTATTAGCCCATAGTATATCACTACCTCATTAATCTAACCAAAAGCCAAAAGGGCATCATGTCACTATGAGAAAATCTATACACACAACTTTCGTGCATAGATTCAGATACAATTGTGTTTAGAATCGTTAAATGCATGTAGAACTCACAAAATAATGAGGACTCTATATGTATCTAACGATTCCAAACACAACTGTCTGAATCTGTGCACGAAAAATTATTTACGTAGCATTATTCTATCACTTGGTGACAGTATAATAAAAGCACCAAATGTGTACCAAAAATTATTAAAATACCACAACTACTAACCCAAATTAAAAATCATATGCCCAAATGTGTACTTAGAACTTCACAATCTAAAACTTACTGGCTTGCTTTGGCCTCAAATGAGATTTCTGCAGCCGGAAGCTCCGAGATCGTAGATGCAGCCACTAGTCTGCAAAATAATGAAAGATCTCACGTGCATCAAAGTGTTATGGACATATCTGTGTATGGAAGTTGTATTCATAACATTGCTCGAAGTTTGTAAAGAATTTATTTGATTATTTTTTTAAGAACGAAGATATAGTATTTTCGTGATTAATAATGACATTTCTGTAAATAAAACGAGATATAGAAGCGGATAATATATGGATGAGAAAAGAAGTACGACCAAATTTATCAATCTCGTACTGACAAAAGTATCGTTTTTGTTACTAGTACAGTACGTACTGTTATTAATACTACATTTCAAATTTATCGCTAAAAAATAATATATATTTCTCAAATAATATTTTTTAATTAAAAAATATATTGAACAATATTATCAATTGAAAATAAAAAAATAAAAAATTGTACACCCGGTATGGTACAGTCCGAAACAGCTCGAAATAGATAGTCGGTACAGTACAAGTATGGGCCGGTACCGTTACGAGGCCGATAAAATGTACGAGATCAATAACCGTAGGTACGAAAGATAAAATAGTACCGTATACCATATATCGGGGTGTAAAGTAAACAATTCCAAATATATTAATCAATATATTAAATCCGAACGACTAATATCTAAAGTGATAGCATTGTATCAAACAGGTTGCAGGTGGTAAGCGTGAGAAAGTATGATATTTTCTACCGGTAGAGTTGTTGGTGTTGTTGGCGGAGGGAATCGCCGATGCCAATTTGGTCCAGTGCCTTCCAAGCATTTGTCCATGTCGTAAATGCAAACCCAGTAACCCTCAATCGCTCTGACGATTCCAGCACCAAGCTCCGGATTCCTAACCTGCAACCAAAAACAGAAACCCCCAATCTCTCTTTTTAGATCTCCTTAAACCTGCTGAAATTGATGTACACATACAAATAGAATTACGCCTTGAAAGAAGTTGGTTGTCAAAGACTTATAAGCAACGGATCGAGAGAGTAACTTAGGTGGATTTCACTCATATTCTCCCTCAAACGAAGCGTGGAAGAAGAGGGTGCGAACAATCAACAAAGAGAAAAGACTCCGCATGATGGATCTAGGCTGATACCATGTTAATTGAAATAAACCATGGGCCTATCTATCTCAAAATACGCCTCGAGAAAAGGGTTGCCTAAAGCTTAATGGCAATGGAAGAACGATTAACTTAAGCCTTCACTAACATTCTTCCTTATACGAAGCGTGGAAGAAGAGAGGGCAAAGAATCAATAAACATAAGAAGTCTAAAAAGACTCCGCACGATAGATCTAGGCTGATACCATTTTGAAATAAACCATGGGCCTAAGTATCTCAAAAGGCACCTCGAGAAAAGGGTTGCCGCCTTAGACTTGTAAGCAGCGAAAGAATGAATAATATGGGCGATGTAGGACTTCGCTAACAGTATGTAAGTAGTTATGGGGGTACCTGTGAAGTCCTAAGGATGTGGTGAGACCAGCAATCCCAGCACCAACAATCACAATTTCTGCTTCAACTTCCTCCATAAACTATTCCTGAGTGCTGTTTCCTGTGATTTTTGACACTAGAGGGAGTAGTTTGGAGAAAAGACAGAGGGAAAGGAACAGGATGAGTCACTGGAGGAGGAAGATGTGAGACATAATATAGAGCCCAGAAGACAACTGTATATAAGGATTATACTATTATGGAAGAAGATGAAGCAGGAAATGATAAGAAAATTTCTGATTTATAAATATTCGAAAGAATCACAGTATGTTAGGCAATTTACTATAATCACCGCCCATTAGGCAATGAATAATGTATAAAAAATACATTTGATATCCGTAAAAGGTATATTAATATAGTAATATGCATTGATATTCGTAAAATGTGTATTGATATTCGTGTATGTTTGGCATTTTGTGTATATCATCCACCGCCCAGAAGGCGGTGGTTAGCAAAATTCATTTACTATTTATGGATTTTGTTGCATCTGTCATAGCCAGAGTCATCTATCACGTATCGTACCAGTCTCGTAACAATACTGGATCACGAGCCTACCGTCTCGATTACCATACTGACCTATTCCGGGTTGTTCCGATCGATACTGGTCGGTGCCAGCTAGTACCAGTCAGTCTTTTTTTAATTTCAATCAATAGTTTTTTGGTTAATTAAACATAAATTGAAAATAAAATTATTCATTTTTATGTTTGGTGATTTATTTTTAAATTGTGAGACTTTGTTTTATATGTTCAATGTGATCTTATGCTAAAAATGTATATTTAAATTTTAGCAATAAATTTAAAAACGGCATGCCGATAAGCATCAGTACTGGTACGTACCGTATTAATTACAAGATCTTCCTCATTCACATTATTTTCGTTCACTTCATGGCTACACAATAGGAGGCTTCTTTTTGTTCACTTACATGGATTGATTATAGTACCAACAATTGTAAGTAAAATTAGTGCTCTGTTACTCATTATTTTATAAAAATTGATAAACAAAATGTAAATTTAGGCAAAATGAGGACATACATATATCCTTATTTTCCTACAAATCTAACAAAATTAATAAAAAAATTAAATGAAGAAATTAACTCTTATGTTTTTACGATTTGTGTATTTGTTCCATGGGATGTTGATAGTGGGATGCATAGAATTTTATCTTTTGTTTTATTGCAGATTACATTTATATTATTTTTCAAAAGTTTTCGAATTTATTTAAGTTTTAAACTAGCTCAATAAATTTATGCAATGGAGGTTGTCATATATTTTTTACATTAGAGGTGACAAATATTGTAAGGAATTTGTGTTTGGAAGTAGGAAGATTTTTATGACATGTTTGTTAGCGGTCAAAATTTTAGGAGTATAGTGGACATAGTAGAATGCGATATTTGTTATGGAGGAGTTGAATAGTTATAAAGAATTTGTTTTAGTATTTTTTTTGAAAAAATGAGGATATAATAGATATGGGTAAATAAATGGTATTTTCATAATTAGTAATGACATTTGTGTAAATAAAAGGAAATATGAAAGGCTAATAAGACATGCGTAGGAGAAGGGGTGGAACATCTTATTCTTCTCTAAGTAGATAAAATAGTGCCTCAAATATCATATCCAGGGTTCAAAAAAAATAAATAACCTCCAGATATGACAAGCTGAATAGTCATATTTGAGGTGATAAGTAGGAGACCTTTCTTTGACTCCTAACAAATACACCCTTAGTGAGAATGACTCTTAGTACAACGTGATATCATTTGATTGGTCATTCGTTATAATTTCAAAGGAGCACATATAATAATATATTCTATTACACATAACTAATAAATCTTTTTTGAATTTAAAATTTACAAACTAATCTTCTTCTTTCTCATCAAATTCTTTTGGTTTCCCCAATGAAATTAAAAGTCTTGAAAATCACTATCATGTTTATATAAGAAGAAGAATGAAAATAAAAACAAAAAATTCTTATTTTGAATACAAATGACAAATAAAAAAGTTACATTGTATTTTTTTACTGGCACAGGTTGATTTCTCAACTATCTATACTATATAATATTATGGGAGGTGTTTAGTGAGGAAGGCTCTAAGAGTAACAAGTGTTATCACCTAAATTTCTAAAAAATTATTTTAAACTGGAATTGGTCAAGCAAAACAATAAGATAATTTATCATTTAAAGATAGTTGAAAGAATCCTATTAGGTTACGCAATTCACTTATTTATAGAATTTGTCGTATTTATCATAGCCTTCAAATCTCAATCCCATTTTTTTTATTTCGTATTATTTTTCATACTTTTAAAATTTTAGGTGGCATCTCATAAGCACTGTCATAAATATATTTTCTTCTCTTTTTATCCAAAAAAGCTAATGAAATTCCAAATAATGGAGAAAAATGGGGGTTATTTCCAAAATATCACCTAAGAAGGGTGAAATTTTTCATATTTTTCCTTAACTTCTAGGTCTATAAATATTGTAGCATTACTGCTCTCGAAAAAATTCAAATTAGAAAGAGCTAAAATTTTATTCAAAACACACACAAACTTTTAAATCAGCGGCCCTGCAATTCTTTTTAATAAAATCAATGCTCTTTTGCTCATTATTTCATAAAAATTGATAAATAGGCAGCATGAGAGTAAAGAAGTATTCTTATTTTCTTATAAGATCTTTTTAGATTTATATATTTATTTAATGGAATGTTCATAGTGGGATTCATAGAAATATATCACTTTCTTTTTTGTAGGCTATATTTGTAGTACATAATTTTCAAAAAAAAAAAAAATTGAGCTTATTTAAGTTTTAAAATAGTTTAATGAAGTTGCACAATTGAGATATGTAACATTTTCACATTAATTAGACGGTGACAACGATAATAGAGAATTCACATTCAAAAGGGAGGAGGATTTTAGTGAGGAGGACACAATCAACACAATTTGATTGGTCAGTCATTAAAATTATAAAAAGAGACATGCAATATATTCTATTACACGCATTTAATAAATCTCTTTTGAATTTGAAATCCACAAATTAATCTTCTTTTTTCTCATTAATATTCTAATTTTGAATACAAGCTATGACACCCCAGTCAGACTGTGGTGCCAGCTGTGAGGCCGGCGTCCGGGAGATGAAATCTCAGTGAGACGTCCGGATGGATGGCCAGTCAAGAGTCTCACATCGTTTGGTGGATGTAAGTTCGATAGTATTTATAGGATTATGAACCTTCTTTGTACAAGACCTTTTAAAAGCCATGAGGGTGCCAAAACCCACTAGAACTTCACAGTTAAGCATGCTCATCCTGGAACAATCCAATGATGGATGACCTGCTGGGAAATCTATGGGATTTGGGCAATCAAAGCGAACAATATTGTATAAGGCAAGAGCGGGTCATTACACAAACTACAAAAAAAATATACTATCTTTTTTATTATCATAATTAAATTGATCTTTCAACTATCTATAATATTGCAGGTGTAGGTTTAGTGATGAAAGCTCTACGAATGACAAGTTCCATCACTTAAAAAAAAAAAATTAAAAATTATTTTGTAGCTATTTTAAAACTTGAATTGGTCAAACAAAAACAATAAGAGAATTTATAATTCAAAAATATATAAAAGAACCGTATTAGGTTACGCAATCTACTATTTACGAAATTTGTTGTATATCTTGTAGCCTTCCAATCTCAATCTCAAAATTTTTAATTTTTTTTATTTAGGAATGCAATTTTCAATTTAAAACAAGTTAACGAATCACCTTCGTCCAAATCTTTTTTTCTGCTCATCATCCTCCTCACATGCTGAGGGATCACTTCTTCACGTCCAAATCTTTAGCCAAATCTATAAAATCTCTTTTCCCATCGGCTTGACCTCAAAACCATCTCCAGCCTCAATATTTCTTCTCACCAATGGTTGAAATTACTCGAATTTCCATCATGCTCTTACTGTAGAGTTCTGATGTTTGCCCAACAGCAGCTATAGCCATTTTCTCTTCTTCACTCTACCTCCATAGCATGTGAATCCCCTGTCAAGTGCCAAAGCCATCCCTCCTCTCATTCTTCCTTCTCTACAATTAATTAAATCGAGGCAAACCTGAGCTTGCAGAGGGAGAGGAAGATCTAGCTAGTTGTCATTATGAGAGGGAGAAACTAATTTTCAGTAGAGAGAGAAAGGAGGAGAGACCCACTTTGAATCATCAATTCGCAGCTTCTATCAGTCATAACAATATTGTAGACTACATTTGTATTATTTGTCAAAAAAAAGATTGAGCTTATTGAAGTTTTTAAAGTAGCTCAGTGAAGTTACGCATTAATTGAGTAGTTATGTGTAACATATCTCATGCATTATTTACTTTTTGTTATGTTGAGCGATATGAATTTTATGAATATTACGGGTTATATTACCAGATATTGGTGAACTATAAATATGTTACTATTTGTTTTTGATAACTCTTGTGCATAGTACGAGATCATCGTTATTGATTGAGTAGCTAACAAGTAGTGATAAAAAGGGCAAAACGAGCAAGTCTTGCGTTTTGGACAAAATTAGGAATTTCTAAATTTTATAGTTTTTTTATAGTGTAGGTATAGGAATAAGCTTATTATATGAAAATTCATAATAAATTGAGCAGTGTTTGGATAGTTTTCAAGCAGTATATTATACACCTAAATAACGTTGTTACGCTACTTTGACGTAGGCTCTCACCCTTTTCTTGGACTTGTGGGTTCTATTGTGCACAATGCATAATACAATGTGTTGTGCGTCAAAACGACGTCGTTTTGACACACAAGAAACTTTTTCGGACAGATTCCTACTAATAGTAGTCTTCATTTTACGCCGAAATGATTTCGTTTTACTGCACTAACACATATGTCATGATAACGCACATAAAACTGTTTCGAGACAGACTCATACCGGTAATAGTTTTCGTTTTACGCCAATACGATTTCATTTTACTAACACATATGTTGTGCAACATATATATATTCCCCCATTTCCCTTTCCTCCTTGGTGGGACAAAAACTATTCGTGTAGCTCTCAGAGCAACTTGTGGAAACTAATAAGTTTAGAACCCAATATGGGTAACGACAGAAAAGCTGAGGATTGAATTACATTAGATTGTAATGGCTGATGACAGCCTTGACGTTTATAAGTTTGGATACAAGTGCAGTGTATGTATATGTATTTATATGTATAGAAAACTTTTAATAAGGAATCCTCTCATTTTATTAAAATATAGACCTCTCTTTTCCGGATTAAATTTTGATTATCTGAACCGTTCAATTTGTTTAAAACATATTTTTAAGAATATCGACAATAAGTCAGCTAAAAATATTACATGGAAAGGAATTGATCCAATCAGTTTTTCATAAAACTATTCTTATCAGCATTTTTATAAAAAAAACTGTTTGGATCAAGCCCTTCGTAATATTGTTTTGAGCGGATTTCTAGTGGGTACTCTCAAAAAGATATTTTAAACATATTTAACGGTTCAGATCATCAAAATTTAATCAAGAAATGAGATATTCGTATTTCAACAAAATGAAAATTTTTTTATAAGCACGGGACTGATTTTGTACATACATACATACGTACATATATTTATTTATTTATGTAGCTTTCAAAGTTTCAACAACTACAACTACAACCACTCCAAAAACATTAATGTAAACAATGTTTGTTTTTATGCAATTATTTCCTTGAGAGCAATGAGACAATATGGATTATATTATTGTTGGTAGTTTGTCCTGACCAGAAGAATAGACTGCATTTGTGCAACAAGTTTTCTGCAAAGTTTGTTCATACCATAATAATATACCAGTGACATTTTTAATGTTATTGAGCCGATCTACGAGCGTCTTCAGTGAAATATGCTCACCAAAAGCCACACATTATTTATGAAAAATTGTATCGAAAGAGAAATAGTTATGGTGCACATTATGTTTATCATAGTAATGCTACTTATTTTGTTGATTTATTTTACACGTAGATGTCTACCATAACAAAGTAAAGTTATAAATATGAGAAGGTTTAGGAACGCAACCGTTCATAGAGGGAATATCTGTGTCTGTGATCATTCGATGCACGTAAAGTCCTCTAAAATAATGCGAGTCTCGCGTGCATTGAACGGTTCCAGATATATTTATGTTGAATATGTGCAAAGATGGTATGTATGTAGTCTTGCTATATGAATAATGATCTTGACTTACAAATCTTATGATTAATTACGAACATTATGATTTACTTATTGTGCATTTTCTATGACTTGTGATTTTTTATATTGCAACAATAAATGAGGGTGAATGATACACACGTATATGTTACGAATTATTCTTTCTAGTACAAAAATATTTAAAGTTAGTTACGAATTATTTTGATCAAATTAAGTAATAACAGAAACTATTCGTGCACATCCAAACACCAATGTGTTTTGAATGGTCGGATAAACGTAGAACTCACATAATCATGGAAGACCCCGCGTACATTCGACTATTTCGAACACATCATCGTTTAGATATATGTCGAATAATTTATGTTTCTAGACTTTTTCATTAAGTAAATATTAATCAAAATTGTACCATAAGCTTCTCCATAATAAATAAATAATCTTCTGCTAAAGAGGGGAAGGAACATTTGCATTTCTCACATATGGTTTTGGTGTGCTTTCATTTTCGGTGTACTATTTTGCCCTTACAGTTGAAGAAAAATGTAATGCACAAGGGACAGAAAATGCTGACTAGGAAGTAGCTCTAAATGACTTCAATCAATTGGTCCCAATCCCCAATCACTCAATCACCTGAACATGATTATAAAGAGAAGACTCCAACACTAGCAGACGAAAACCCAATTATTACTACATGAATTGCATACCGATGGTATATAAATATCAGGATTCTCCCACATATCAAGAATAACAAGTCTAAAAAAAGAAATAAATTAATGCATCGAGGACGCGTGAAGCTGCTAGATATAGCTCACTGGACACTTTTTGAGATCAGATTAAGCACATCAATGCTGAAGGAGACTTCTTGGAGATGCATTTGACCGACTGTGGGGACTTTCTTGAATGGTATGTGTCAGTGTCCACAGGACCGCTCCTTCCTTCACACACAAGGATAGATTCGAACTATGCGATCAAAGGAGGTCAGGCTGCTTCACGAACTGTTGAGCCGAGGAGCGACCTGTATACTCTTATTTTTGTTGCAAAACTCTTGTATCCCATAGGAACCCAGGAATGCATAAGCAACATTATTATGGAAGAATAATACTAGTATCCCAAGGCTGACAAATAAACAAGGGTAAGCCTGAACTTTGGAACTGTCACCACCGCATTATTGGTACAGTAAGTCTGAGAAACATGGCTTGCAAAACTAACAGTAAGCGTTTTATCGTCGAACCTTCGAATAGCTTTCAGAGTTCCTGCTCGGTGATATTCCCCATTTCCCTTGTCTGCCATTTTCAACACCTGGCCTTCCACCTCTATTGGTGTCTGACAAGGGCGTGTCTAGGTTTTCTGAAACCCCTCGAGACCTAGGGTTTCTTCTTGAATCAAAAGCATTTCCTTTCTGGTACCTATTATTAACTTCTCCGGGTAGACCATTTTTATCAGTACCATCATTAACTTTTGAAGCACTAAAAATACCATAACCAGTGCCCTTGTCGTCCGTTGATTTTGGGGGTGGGTAATTATTCCTTGTCTCTACTGGGGAAGATACAACTGATTCTCTTCTTACAGAATCAACAACAGGTCTGGGACTGAAGTCTGAAAACCTCTTTGGCGGAGGATTCATTTGTACATCTCCAGAATACTTTCCAGCCTTTGTCTCAACCCCAGTATCAAATACAGTTTCAAAATCATCATTTTCCTCAAAGGCCGACCAAGACGCATTTTTCTTGCCTGGAATAGGCATTTCTGCCTCTTCCGAAAGGATTTCACCATCTGTTTCAAATCCTGATTCAGGATCCATAATGTCTTCAGACTGGGTAGGGCTTTGATTGAGAACAGCAGGGTTAAGCGGAGAAGTAGCATCACTTTGAACCTCAGGACTAGTGGCTCCAACAACCTTGGAAATTTTTTTCCCTGAGCCTTTCTTTGATGGGCCAAACTTCACATGCCTGACAATAACATATGCTTGTTTTTTTTCCACCCTGGGTCCACTTTCCACAATACAAACATCTTCAATCTGCCAAGAGCCAATAGTGGTAGGGGGCGTATGAACAAAAAAGGATATAAAGAAATTGTCTCAAGAACGGAGAAATGTAAGAGAAGGATAAAAGGATAAGGTGATACCAGAGCTGAAAGACGAGATAACAATGCCCCCAAGTCCTGATCTTCAGTACCCATGGCCATACACTATTTAAGATGTATGAAATCTGAAATAGTTAGCTTCTAGAAAAATAATGGCAAATACTAAGTATAACCCCTTTCACCAAAAATGGGCAGTACATAAAGCAAGTTCTCGCACAAAATACAGAAAGAACTGCACGTAGGTTGCTAATGCTGGGTTAACAAAACTTACTAACAAATATAGAAACTTAAAGAAGCAAATCATCTGGAAGTTTCTAATGCTGGTTATCAAAAACATTGCCCTGTGAAGCAGGATAAATCAACTATCATGCCACTCTGCAGTCTTTGCAGCTAGAAGACCATTATACCCATTTTACCCACTCTGCAGTCTTGTACCGCTAAACCATGTAATGTCAGCAACTAAATACGTTGCAAAACAATCAGCTAGTGCATGGCAGGAAGCAATAATTAGCAGATTTTCAATCCCAAAGGGGTTGGCCTGGTGGTCAAGGCGTGGGAGACGTATGCTCCCTCCAAGGTCTCAGGTGCTATCAACTTTTATGGGGCTAGTCCATATAGGGCAAAGCCCTGGCTTTAAATGGGCCCCCGCAAGTGGACGGTGGGATTGGTCCCCCGAGGACTAGTTGGCAATAGGTTGGGGTAATCCCAAAGCCGACCGGATACCTCGGCTATCCAAAAAAAAAAATCAGCAGATTTTCTCTAAGACATAACAGGGATGCACTAATCAGCAGACTGTGTCTAAGAAATGGGGTAGAAATATAGAAAATACCTTGACTCGATAACCATTGTCCATCAATCTCTTAACCATATCTGCTTTCATCTGGAGGTCCTTTCGTTCCTGAAAACAGCAGCAGAATCCAAAGGTGATACCGTCATTCCATGCAGACAAACCAATATTATCCACGACTATTGTATATATATTCCTCTAACTTTATACACTATTACCTTCGACGTATTTTGATTTAGAACTAGGGAGACCGAGTTTGATAACTATACTGTTCAGATTTTCAAATGCCTAATCAATCATACTCAATTGCTGCAATGAGTTAAAACCGTTTTACTCCTTAGGCTCTATTTGTTTGGGGGATAAGAAGGCTGGGATAGGAAATGAAATCCCAATGGCCCACTAATCCGTTGTTTGGTATGTCTACTGAATATAGGATTACAAATCCAACAGGAGATTATATCCGCAAAGGGCAGGATATAAAATGACAGGCAGAGCCTGGTATTCCAAATCCCCTCCATTGGGATAAGGTGACAATGACAACATTACTCCCGTAATTCACAAAAATGTTAACCATCATATTCATACAAGGATTTTAAAATTTTCTTGGAACCCTAATCCTCAATCATTTTGAACAAGGATTTAAAATTTTTCTTTTATCTTGACTACAACCATGAAAATAAAGAATAAATTTAAAAAGACTAAAATAAAACACTGCCACAAAGATGGAAAGAGTTCAGAGAAGTTTATTGATCTCCTGCTTTTAAAGAATAAATTGATTGTATCCATAAATTTGTTCAAATAACCCAGGCAGATATTGTGTTTATGTATTAGGAGCTTCGGGAAGTATAACAACATGGGAACATAAAACAAAGAACAAAGAACTTACTATTTTACCAGAAAACCGAACTTCTTTGCAATCTCCTTTCCGTAAAGTCACTTCAGACTGCACTAAGAGGTAGACATAACAAATAAGTTGATAATCGTTGCCAAAGCGGCTTTAATGAAAATTAGCTTAAAATCAAATGAGGCATAGGTCATATTACAAGATTGCTTCTATCAGCCAATCCACTTCATCAGCTGCATAGACCATATCAAGAGCACAAAACTCATTACCTTGCTTTTAGCACGGTCTTTTTCCTTTACTTGTTGTTTGTACTTCTCCTTATGGTAGTCTGCGAGCTTGCAAACAGGCGGTTTAGCATTTCTTTGAACCTGTACATGTTGAGACCAATATAACTAACGGAACCATGTACAGAAAAAATTATGGAACTGTAAGTATGAGTGAGGATGAAAGAATAATTACATTTCACGTTTCTTTACAATGCACCATCAGAAAGGGAAAAAAAAGGTGGATAAGGTGGTTCCAAGTCCAACCTAAAAGGCAGGAACTCCTAACATCATAAACAATTTGGTCTAGAAACAAATCAGGAGACATGTGCAATCCTCTAATAATTCTGTGAATCTTTTCCTGCTATATGTAGTTGACCATGGTTACCAAGCAACCTTCATAGTGATACTGTGGAACCATTACCTACCTCCTAAAATCTAGTCTTCCCATGGTTGCTAAGGTTTAACAAACGAAATTTCCTGGAAACAGTACACCAAATTGCCCTAGGAAAAGAGCAAACAACAAATGGGGAATACTTTGAGAATGCAGGATGGATGGTACCCCAGTCCTTAAGCTTGGCACTTGTGTGAAGTCTACTCTTCATAGCAAGCCATGGATTGAACTAATCCCCGGATTACATTCCGGAAACCACGAAGGCTTGTGCCAGATGACTTGTATCTTTTGCTATCTTAATTTGTAATCAAACAAGTATAGTTTTAACAATTTCTTGCTTAATTAAGGTTAATATAAGAATAAAAAAGATCACCTCAATTAAATCAAGATTGAGACATCTTGCACGTTCTAAGGCTTCCCTCCTTGACACAACACAATGCCCTGCATAAATACACAATATCAAAATAGTGCTTACAAGTGTACACTCTTACCACTTAAATCACCCAACAAAAATCAGGATGCTATCTTCTCACTATTCTATATGGCCTCATGAGAATAAGAGCCGATTACACTGGAAGAATATTGACAAACGTGTTTCCCCATTATCACATTTCGAGGAGTTGGAAAGAAAAGCATGAAAGTAAAGACATAAGTGACTTTTCTTTTCGTACTTCGATGGAAAATCTCGTGATGATACAAAAACAAACCAATTATGATTCTCACCAAAGTGCACCATTTTGGGTGAGAAAACAAAAGTGTTTAGACAATAAAGTTCTCATCCTCTCAAGATATCACCCTTTCTCACTGAATTTTTAATCCCCTAAACACTAAAGAATTCACTTTCTCATCGTTTCTTATCACTTCTCACCAAACCACTACATCACTTCTCACCAATATAGAGCTCACCTGAATATCAAACAAACTTCAACGTATAAAATATGGAACTGATGCACAAACGCATTAAAAGTATAATCAAACAACTCAAAACCCCGAAATTCCAGAAATTTATGCGGCATACCTTCTTCGGTTACAAGTCTAACGAATTCTGCCGTAATTTTCTCGTTCAACCGTGGGCCGCTCGTGTCTTTCTCTTCCTGCTTCGGCTTGGCCTGAAATTCAGTCATGCCATCACTAATTGCCCTCAACTCAAAACACATGCTACTGATTCAAAAATTGTTGACTGTGCAATTACCTGTACTGGGGCGGCGAAGAACCTGACATTGTTGCCAAACTCGATTTGCGTCTTGTAAATAACGGACGTGGGCCTCTCCAGAACCCCAAATCTTGGATGTGAAGCCGTGCAATTTTGAATCTCAAAATAGCATCTTTTGAATTGGTGAGACAAGCTTATGAGCTTCGTTTTCTTGATTCGACAGCAGAATGCCATTTTCCCCCTTAACTGAGTTTCACATATATCAATTCATGGCACGTTCCTGATTTGTCTATCCTTCCCACAGACACGGGGAAAAGGAATTTCACTGAACTCAACACAGACGCATACGAACAGACAGAGAGAGAGAACTGGACGAAGCACTAACGTTCACGGACCTGCCTATCCCAAACGAAGCCCTAACGATCATAGATCTGCCTACCCCAAACAGAGTTCTGAGCCAATTCTTTACGGGCTAGCCTGCCTAAGTCTGAAGCCCATTTGTACGGGAAGCCCACGTCTTAGATTGGGCTTGAAATATTTTCAGCCCAAGTATTATATTGGGCTTAGGATATTTTCATCCAATTAATATGATTTTTTTTTATACCATTGATGGTTTTTGTAGGACGAGTAATGCTAAGTGCACAGACTTTTTCTTTATAGAATTGCGAGATAAATCTAAGAACCAATTCGAACAAAATCGTCTATATTGATCTAGATATGTGGATCAATGGTGGTTTGACTTCGATTTTAAAATCTCGAGACCTGCAGTGTACGGTTCAGTCTATGATTTTTTGGTATAAAACCGTGGAATATATATATATATATATATATATATATATATATATATATATATAAAGTAACGTGCAACGTTTGTACGTGAACACGACTAATAAACCTTATAAGTTTACGTAAGCTTAATCTAAATCTTGAAAAATGACGGACAACATTTGCACACAACTATGCTTTTGAATATATATTCAAACCCTGAAAGGTGACAAACAATGTTTGTATGTAAACACAACTAATTAATCCTTATAAGCTTATGTAAGCTTGATTTAAATCATGAAAAATGACAGACAATGTTTGTACATAAACACAACTATGCCTTCGAGTATACATTAAAATCCTGAAAAATAATAGACAGTGTTTGTACATAAACACAACTAATCAAAACTTTTAAATTCATTTAAGCTTAATTTAAACCTTGAAAAGTGACAGACAACATTTTGTACATAAGCACATCTATGCCTTTAAATAAACATTCAAATTCTGAAAAGTAACCGACAATATTTGTACATAAACACAACTAATTAAACCTTATCAGTTTATGTAAAGCTTAATTTGTAAGCTATATGAGATGCCTTTGAATATACATTCAAACCCTAAAATTGTGACAAATAACATTGTACATAAACATAACTATACCTTTAAAACAGTTTGTACATAAACACAACTAATTAAGGGATTTAATTAATTATCACACATCTTTTTTGCTCATTTGCACTCCTTTTTTTTTGTTATCTATTATGCAAAATTACTGGAATACCCTTATATAAACAATCTATTCCAGTAGTTTTGCATAATAGAGACAAAAGAAAAAGTGCAAATAGACAAAAAGGGTGTGTGAAAATCAGTCTCCCCAATTAAACCTTAGAAGTTCACGTAAACTTAATCTGTGAACCATACGATGTCTTTAAATATATATTCAAACCCTGAAAAGTGACTGACAATGTTTGTTCATAAACATTATGCCTTTGAATATACATTCAAATTCTGGAAAGTAACAGTCAACGTTTGTGCATAAACGCAACTAATTAAATCTTATAATTTTATATAAATTTAATTTAAACCCTGAAAAGTGACGAACAATGTTTATACATAAACACGACTATGCATTTGAATATATATTCAAACCCTGAAAAATGACCGACAATGTCTGTACATAAACACAATAGTTAAACCTTTTAATCAGTGCTGATGTCCTGATTTTTCTTCCCCTATTTTTCTTCCTAAAAACTTGGTCACAGATTCCTTTTTGACCATAGGAATTAAATGGCTATGGATTGTGATGTCTTAGATCATCGATTTAGTTGTTGTTTTCTTAGGGACCCACTTTTTATATACATGGAACTTTTGCCCATACTTTTTGTTCAAATTAATCAAAATATGTGACTTTGACAATTCGTCAAACGTCTTGGCTGTCGTGCTGTTAGAATTACGCCAAGTTTCGACTAGATTATATTTTTCAAAGATAGTATTATTTGCCGTACAAGGTTTACCTTAAATCAGACCGAATCAAACTAAATTGAAATGGGTTGGTTCGTTTTCAATTTAGAAAAACCTAATTTCGGTTAGGTTCGAGTCTTTTCTCCAAATCAGACTGGTTATGCTCTTACATCCGATAGTGGAAATTAATGTAAAAACTGAAATATACCCAGTTGTTCTTGAATTGATTTGGACTAACTTAGTTTTTTGAAAGACAATTAGTATTATTTGGTATTTTGTAATTTTTTTATAATCTCATGTCAATTATTAGTAGATGAGACCCGATCCCAGGTTTCTCTACTTAGCCTGGTAGTTCTATTTTTCTTATTCAATAGTCACACAACTACTATCATCGAGCGGTCGAATACTTGTCGCCTCCTCCTTGCAGACCCGGGGGCCCTGCTGTGCACAGTGCACAGCAGGGTGTGTTGTACGCTGAAACGGCGTCGTTTTGGTGCTCAAAACACTGTCCGAACAGTAAAAAACTGACCGAACAATTTTCGGTCAGTGTTTTATGCGCCAAAACGACGCCGTTTTGGCGCGCAGCACCCTGCTGTGCAGCAGGGCCCCAATTTCCCCTCCTTGCCTCATTTTTTTGGTACAAAGGATTAGAGTGATAATTACTAAGAAGAAAGCGGTGAGCATTCTCTTCATTAGTCCTAACGAGAGCAATCAGGACAAAATAAGAATATAAACTCAAAAGCTTCATATAATATGCTGCTAACGACGTTAAGGACAATAAAAAATTCAATTTTTTATTTTTTTATTTTTAGTAAATTTTTTGAGGCTTTAGAAAATAATTTTTATTTTTTCAAATTTTTTTCGTCAAAGTGAATAATTAATCCAAAATATTTGATGCGAAATCCATAAAAATGGCATAAAGAAAGAGACATTAATACCGAAAAAGTTAAGCGAAAGGGGGGCCTTAATATTTGAGTAAATTATTCAAAATCTCAACTTATGTTTATTTGACTCGTTAAATAAATTTAATTATTATGTTAAAAATTATAATTATAAACAAAAATATTTTCAAAGCTTGTTAAATTTAAAAAAAAATTCAAAACAAACTATAAAAGTTCACATATTTCAACTGATTGAAGCTTATTACATAATTATTATTTTTAAAGTTATTTCTTTTTCTCAAAAAAAAAGTATAATTATATAGTTTTCAAATTAACCAACTAAATTTAAATAATTTACAGCTTGACTCGACTCGTTTATTGTCCCAATTGACTATGATAATCATCTTTTCTCCATCTTGAAAGATTTTTTCCTAATTTTACATCATAGCATACCTCACTAGAGAGAGAGAGAGAGGGGGGGAAGAGAGAGAGAGTCAAAGTGCTTTTAATTGTTTGAAAAGGAAAAGAGCATGGCGAATTAGAATTCGATATTTAGAAGGTATGAATTTTTTTTTGGAAAAGGAGAGAGTCAAATATAATTTGAGGGTCAAAATATATATATTTTTATAATCTTAAAAATTATATCTAGGTTTTAAATTTTTTAAAAATTCTTGGGACCCCCTCCCCCGAACCTTCTCTTTATACAGTACTGTCCCTGAAAAAGAGTAATACTATACACATAATTATTCGTGCAAATATCTGAATACAGATGTATTCGAAACTATTAAATGCACGTAGATTATTCATTAACTTATGAGCTCTGCATAAATATTTCTGAATATATTTGTATCTGAATTTGTATACGTATAAATGTGTGAATGAGACTTTTTCCAAGGGAAATTAGAGGAGGAAAGAGAGGATGGGCTAGTTGAGGCCTCCCTTAGAATATGTACCAAGAATCGTTGATTATTTTGTCAATGTGATCTCTCTCCTAAATCCATTGTTTCTAATAAAAAAAACATATACACGAGTGCCTACCTGTCATTTGGGACTTGTTTCTCTCTCCTCTCATTACATCACTTAAACTTTGACCACTAGCTTGGAATGTACATGGACCTATTTCTATCCAAATTGCATGCCAAAGCCAACTCTCTCTCTCTCTCTCTCTCTCTCTCTCTCTCTCAACATATATATGTGGGTGACATGTATATATCATAAGATTTTTATTCGACGGAGACTTATTTTTAGGTCATTCTCAAATTTAAATTTTACTAATTTTGTAAGTTCACATTAGTTAATAAACTATCATTTATCATAAAGAAATGTAATAAAAGTTGAGAAACAGCCTATAGTCTACGTAAATCATGGTGCTATTGGATCTTCTTCTGAATTGATGTCATAGGTAACTGAAAACTCGGGTTCTTCATGTCCGTCTTGGGTACTTGTTGTGAAATGTTGGATGCAGAGAAGATGCACAATGAGTTGTGAAACTCAATAAGTAATCCTACCCGTAAGTCTCAATTTATGTGCATGACAAAATGAATGATGCTCATTTATGCGGAAAGCAATAACACATAAGTGCGAAAATAATACGTAACTGAAATTGATAACTAAGACAATATCAAAAGTTCATAAGTAATTTCTAAGTCAATCACAATTCTTAGTAGCACGTCAGAATATGTTGTCTCTATAATTGGGGTGCCGACAACGTTGCACAATATCCATCAAATAATTAATTAAGCATGTTAGAGCCCATAGTCTCTCAAAATCGAGGCGCCAACAGTGTAAACACGTGATAATTGTCACGTTAAATAGATTTCAAACTCGGGTCGTCACAAGCGTTGTGTTAATACATGATAATTGCCACGTTATAGTCCATCAATTAATGTATCATAAAATATAAGATGAGGGTGCATATGTTACTGAACAAGGGGCATGTCAGAATTCATCATAACAACGATGAAGCACCGACAATATAAATAGTTCACTATTCAAGACCACATTTTTATGAATCAATGCATGTTATATATATGTACTAAGTGTTGTACATCCTGGTGTCAATCAATTGGGTCCCAAACTTAAAAAACTAGAAGAAAACTTATTTGATCACTATCTTAGTTACTGCTCGACCATGATAGTCGTCCATCACACTACTCAAATATACTGCTTGACACCACCCTACTTCGGCTCCACTTGTCGACCACCTTGCTCGGCCATGCTACTTGGTCTCTGTGGTCGGCCACACCACACAACTTGACCACCTTGTTCGGCCATGCTACTTGGCCACTCTGATCGGCCATCATACTATTTCAATACATTGCTCAGCCGCTCTAGTCGGCCACTACACTACTAGCTTCACTCTGATCGGCTCACCCTACTCAACCCACTATATGAATCCCTAGTTCGGTAATCAGTCACTTTAGTTGTCACATGTTTTGGGTTGATTTTGAACCTTGGGATACTATCTCATATGTTAACTTTTAAATTATTTGCATGGAACTTACGTGAAGCTCAGCACCCAACGGAAGTGGAGGTAACTGCATGGAACTCTTAAATTGTTCACAAAAAAAAAAAAAAAATCTTAAACTTAAAGCTTCAACAATTGAACTAATAATGATTAACTGATTCTAATGGTAGTGAGGATAACTGCATATAAAATTAAAAAATAAGAGAGATTAGAGTAATTTTAAAAACCTTAGGAGGGTATGTAAGTATATCTGTCGAAAACCTCAGGGAGATCAGTGTAATTCACCCATATATCTTATTACCACTACTGTTTTGCTAAAACACACACACACCCACCAACTCTTAGAAATTGGGTTTGCCACCACAAAATATTGTCATTTCTGGTTAATCAAGTTCACTCTTTCACATCTCTGTACTGGCACTTTTGTCATGAAAAATTATTCAATGCTTGGAGAATGTTTCAGGAGTTCTCTTTACTGCACATTAATGAATGTGGGATTGAATGGAAAACAAGAGGACATGGGTCAATGTTTTTTTAATGAGTTCAAACATTTCACCCTGTAAAATTTCAAATACTGGTTAATTAAAAGTCTAGTGCTTCGAACCGAAGCAATAGCTAGCTAGTTTAGTGAATAAGATGGTTGCGTTTCAGCTCATTTAAATTGGGACGGCAATTGTCCGCCGATCCCAATACATGGGCGTTGAGACCTTGTTCTACTGCATTCATTAATTTTATCAGATATGCATGCATACCAATTGAGAAGCATTACGGGCGCTTTTGATTATCCTCGCCTCACAAGACTAGATCCTTCATATACTTCATATACGAGAAAGTATCAACCATATGCTTCTTATATATTAAAGTCCTTATTTGTGCATATATATAGCTCGGGTCATAGTTGAAAAATGAAACCCTTTTAGTAGCTTGATGGGTCAACTAACTCTTCAATCAGGGCAAAGCTCACCTCGGTACTTCAATCCACTATTATACCAAAGTTATTGATCTTGTACAGTAACGTCTAGCATCAAGTGATACATACCATACTAGTCTCTACCGGCCCATTTTTGTACCGTTTTGGCCAATGTACCAGGCTATTCCGAAATGTACAAAAAAAATTTAAAAAAAATTCCCCATTGATGATTTTTTAGGTAATTACACGTAAATTGAAACTAAAATCATTCTCTTTTATATTTGGTGATTTATTTTTAAATAGTGAAGTTCTATTTTATTTTTTCAATATGATTTTTTTGTTAAAAAAATATTATTTGGAAAATATATATTATTTTTTAGCGGTAAATCTAAAACGATATATCGGACCACACACCGGTACCGAAATGTATCATAACAGTAACAAAAATAGTATACTTGCGGGTAAGAGTTTGATAACTTTGCTATATGTAGACCACCAAACTCCCCTTTTTTGGCACCACCCAAAGCCTACTCAACACGATGATCCTAACCGATCATCTAGTAAGTTCACAGAAAAGAATATTTAACCAAAAAAGAAAATTAACGACTCATTTATGTATTTATCGATATTCAATCGGTTCATGTGTTTATCAAGGTCGTTTATGTTTTGCATAAATATTCTTCTCCATCAGACCAAAAAGATGATCTAAAGGAAACTCCTCGAACCTTAAGATGGTCTGCAAGGTGCGAGAATATGCTGACAAAGTACGGTTCTAAGATTATAAGACCTATTCCGTTCCTTAACTATTAATTTTGTCTTCATTTGCTGTCAAGTCTGCAGCGTGAAACCATTAATCCCTATATAAAGACATATATGGGTTACTTTGATTTTGTGAAAGCTTCTCAAGCATCACCTAATTTACTGAATAATGGTTCTCGACTTCTCGTACCCCAGCTAGGTTCTAGGGGTGTACATGATCCGGATTGGACCGGTTCTGTAAGAATTCAAGAACCAAACCATATCTAACGATTCCAAATAATTGAGAACCATAACTAGACTATTAGACATATGGAATCAAACCAAAATCAAACCATTAGACTGGTCCAATTTGGTTCCGGTTCCAAACCACGTTAGCATTAAAAAAATATGAACAGAATAACACTCGTTTTTTAAAATTATGAACAAAATAAATAATATAATAATTGCATCAACTTTATTAATCTTAAAAATTAAATTTATACATCTAATAAATTTATGAAAAACACAACTACATTGAGAATGAAAAATTTTTTTATTTTGAAAATAGAAGGATTGTAACTTTTTTGGAGTGTGTGTGTGTGTGTGTGTGTGTGTCTAATATATATATATATATATATATATATATATATATATATTATTTTTAATCGGTCCGGTTCGGTTCGAACCACAATTTGTAATTATGAAACCATGGACCAAACCATAATATCCGGTTCTAATTTTTTTAGAACCATAACCAATCCACTAAACCACGGAACCAATCCAAAAAGACTAGTTCAGTCTGGTTGATCCGGTTTTAGCGGTTTTTTCAGTTTTTTTGTACACCCCTAGTAGGTTCCACAGCCCCATTTATCATGTCGACTTGAGTAATTAGCGAATTCATCGCAAGCAGGCTGATTCGGAGACCTATATAATTAAACCAGGGATGGAGTTAGAAAATTGACTACGTAGGGGCGAATATGTATTCATTATTATTTTTCAAAATATTTAGCAGACACTACTAGAAATTACACATTTTGTGACTAAGCATTTGGTCACTAAAAGGTCGTATATAGTCACCAAAAGTCAATCGTGACCAAAAGTATTTTAGTCACCTAACCCTAGTCACAAAAAGATATTTGTGACCACCAATTTGTTGGTCACAAAAGCATAAAATTTAGTGACTAAACCGTGGTGACTGAAGGTGCGTTTCCGTGACCAAATCGATTTGTCACTTATAATTGGTCGTCACTGAATGTTTTTTCCAGTGACCACAAGTGGTCACTGTTTGTGTCTTATAGTGACCAATTAATTTAATCACGAAAAACGTTTAGTCACTAAAAACATTTTGTTTAGTGACCAAACAGTGATCACTATTGCTATCATATAGTGACGAACTAAGCTGATCACAAAAAATGTCTAGTCAATAAAGACTATTTTTTCGGTGACCAAATTCACTACAAGAAAAAACACAATTCCCGACTACATGTTTAGTCGCCAATAGTCCACTATTTAGTCGCCAATTATAACATCCACGTGGCGCTGACATAAGCAAAAAATTCCACATACATTGCCACGTAGGACCTCTTACATCTACGTGGCACTTACTGTACCAGAATCATGATAATATATACCCTAACAATATGTCACTACCAAGATTCGAACTCACCACCTCTTCCATAATAACCAAACACCTATCCACTAGGCCACTTACACACTTATGTTTAGTAATGAAAATAAAAATATTTATTATATCAAATGAACTCACAAACTATGTATACATATATATATATTCGTATATACAAATAGTATATATTCCTATATACACTATATATAATATATCTACAAATACAATATATGTATATTCCTATACTATATACGGTATATGTATATATATGTATACATACAATATTCATATATTACATACTATAATGTATATTATATATACTCATATATTACTATATATAATGTATGTATGTCTGTGTGCATATATATAGTATACACGTATATATACACGTATGTGTATATATAACTGTATATTCATATACGGAATATATATAATATATGTATATTCGTATATACAAATAGTATATATATGAATATATCTATATAATCGTATACTATATGTAATATATATCTACAAATACAATATATGTATATTACATACTATATATGGTATATGTATATATATGTATACATACAATATTCATATATATATATATATATATACTATAATGTATATTATATATATTCATATATTACTATATATAATGTATGTATATCTGTGTACATATATATAGTATACACGTATATATACATGTATGTGTATATATAACTGTATATTCATATACGGAGTATATATAATATATGTATATTCGAATACATACATACATATACGTATATCTGTGTGTGTGTGTGTATCTGTATATTCGTATACGAATATACAGATACACACACACAGATATACGAATATACGAATATATATAACATATATATACATACATATATATAATATATATAACACACACACATGTACATATACATACATACATATATATCTGTATATATAAATACAAATAGTATATGTATGTATATATATATATGTGTGTGTGTGTGTCACATATATATATAGAGAGAGTACATGCAATCTGTATACACCCTACAACCATAAATACTCTATAATATATATGCATACATTCATACATATATATACATATATTATAAAGTAGACTATTAAGTGGCCAATTAGACACTTTCCGTGGCCAACAATTAAGTGGTCTCTAAAATTATTTTATCCGAGAGGTCTCACACTTTCTGTGACTATTGATTTAGTCCCCGAATGTTTTTTACTCCCGCGTACAAATTTTCATCTCAAAATTTGGGGGCAAATTAGACACTTTCCGTGACTAACAATTAAGTGGTCTCCAAAAGTATTTCATTTGAGAGGTCTCACACTTTCCGTGACTATTGCTTTAGTCCCCAAATATTTTTGACTCCCAAGTACAAATTTTCATCTCAAAATTTGGGGGCAAATTAGACACTTTCTGTGACTAACAATTTTGTGGTCTCCAAAAGTATTTCATCTGAGACAAAAAATTAGTCACTAATACTTAACCTTTTCTTCCCTCCAAATTTTGGTGCCATTTATTCAGTGACAACCTCAAAATTTCAATGACCACCAAAAAAAAAATTCCTACTTGCACCTAAATTGAGATAATTAGTGACAAAACGTCATTCTCACCAAAAATTAAATATTCTGTGACATCAAAACTTGTCATTAAAATCAAAATATTGTCACCATAAATTGCTTTCATTTGTCGCGCAGAACTCAACATCTTTGGTGACAAGGTCAGACGGCCTTGTCACTATTTGTTATATTTAGTGACAAGTTGTATTCTAAGGGTGTCACCGTTGATGTTTTTTCTTGTAGTGCCAACTCAATTTTGACAATGGTCGATCTAAACCGTTAATACTTCACGTCTCGCTGATTTATTTAAGGTCACCAAAAATAGAGATTATTGGATCTCATATAATGCGTGATTGGATCATGCCTATTGCATTCTGATGAGCCAAATCTTCTATGACCAACAAAATTTATAATCACTAAATATCCTGTATTTGGTGAGTAAATACAATTTGGTCACCAATTATTTTCATTTTTCGTGACCAAAACGTGGTTGGTCACGAAACATGATCACCAAAAGTGTAATTCTAGCATGAATTATTTTTATGACTAAACAAGTAGTCACTAAATGTATTGAACCTCGCTCAAAATTCTCGCCAAATAAATTGGCGCACTTTTTAACATATTTTTGGTGACCAACAATAACTAGTCTCTGAAAGTATACTATTAGTGACCAAATACTAGTCCCCAAAACTATTTGTATATTCTTTCGTGACCAAACAATATTTAGTCACTCAAAATGCCTGTCATTGGTGACTACAAAAAGTTTGGTCACTAATGAGTCCATATTTGGTGACTAAAAAAAATTAGGTCACAAATTGTATACTTTTCCGTGACCAAAACGCATTTGGTCACGAAAACTAGTCACAAAATGTGTAATTTCTAGTAGTGAGAGGCGAGCCTATATACTTCATAGGAAATTTTTTTTCCTGTATAATAATAAAGATTTTTTTCCTACCTGTCTCCATCCCTGCCTAAGACCTTAGCTAGAGCTTAAGAAGATATGTTTGGTGGGGTATGACAGATTGAAATATATGGAGGTTGGCTTGTCCTCCTCCAATCGACATTAATTAACTACTTCAACTTTTTATATAGAAAGAGTGGAGGTGCAAGACTTCTAAGAGAAGTGCTACAATTTCAGAAAATATTTTCGAATTCAAAATCAAGGGTTAAAATTTATTTAAAGTTGGAAATTTACACATTTAAGTAATTTTAATCCATTAATTTTGAAGTTTAAAAAAATTTTAAAAAAAATTATCGAAAACGGTAGGCTTTTTCAGACTTCTTATAATGATCACAAATGTTAGTAAACATGAAATTAAATGCACACCATCTTAGTGATAAGTTTCTATCAATGGAGCATAATTAATCTAGACCAAGTACGTTGCTTTCATTTAAGACCCACAAAGTACATTATCTGCAAATTGTACCTCTAGGTAGTTAGGATAAGGCCTTTCACGCATGATTGGTCAGGTATAGACCAAGTACATTGGTTTTATTTGTTTATTTTATTTTGACAAAATGAAGTAGAACATACATGATAGATGAAGCTTTTCACGAAATTCATAGATGCGGTGGTAATGGAAGTTGCTTACTCTCCTAATTCTTAATCCTTTGACATTGGAAGATATATTGAAAAGTCCAGAGGCTCAGACTAGGTGAGGCTAAAGGGACATCATATGCATGGTTCTTTTGATAGATTTTCGGGAAAATAGTGATTCCATCCCGTGTTATGAGACAATATGAATAGTGCAAAAAACCATCCGTTTGGCTGATGTTGTGAGTCTTTGGTTTTTCTATTTTACCATCATTGACAATCGGGTTAGAGTAAGAAAGAGTCGTTAAATTTTTTGGAATGCAAAAACCGGGAGAAAATTTGTCACTCATGAACATTTGCCCAAACCAATGTGCTATGGTTACTTGCGCAAACTAATTTTTGGGAACAAAAAGTTAGTCGCCGAATATGTTATTTGGCGGCTAAAGTGCACAAAGAGACGTTATATTTTGGCGACGATAGTGAATGTTGTCGCAAATCCTTAAATATTTGCCACTAACACAATTTAATAGTTTAGAACTACATATAATACTATTAAAACTAAACAAAATTCTCTATATATAAGCATAATATATATGCACTTAGTGATCATTCAACAAGGTCATTTTAGTGTACAAAATATTGTCCGGGCAGTTGGGGTAGTGTTCTGGCAGTATTTTTTGCGTCAGAATAACGTCATTTTACTACACAACAGGGGTGCTTGTTTTCGGCACACAAAAAATTATTCAAACAATTAGGACAATGTTCGGACAATATTCTTTGTACTAAAACGGCGTGATTTTACTACAAATTAAGACTCTCCCTTTTCATCTCTTGTAGTGATAGGTGATGAGTGAACTTGCTTTTAAGTAAAAATGTTGACAATCAAATTACTAAAAGAGTACACATGTCCCAGGGGTCCAAATATATTTGAGAGTTATTTAATTATTAGGGTTAGGGTTATCCACTCTTTCCCCTATAACAGTTAAGATATATATATATATATATAGTTGCTCTAAAATGGGGATGATAATTGACATCTTCTCCTTTGTTTCATACGTGGCTCATTTTAAGCTCCAGAGCATACAAAATCAAAGGAAGGTTTATGGGCATGTCTTCACCCTACTTGGTCCCTACCACTCTAATTAAATTATTACAAAATTCCACCACCAAAAACAAAAGCCTCTGGGGCATATATAAATATATATAAATAAATAAATAAATATATATATATATATATATATATATATAATATAATATAAATTATGGCATTGGACAAAGTGAGGATTTGTCCAATCAAACAATGGGAGATGGGACTCCCCACTGTGGGAAAATATTTGTTAGGTAAAGGGACACATCTGCTTGCTTTCTATCCACTTATTATATCTCTATCTAAAATTTCCATTAAATCTAAATAAAAAAATGTAACCTTTGAATATTGCTCCCACTATCCTATTATTTATATCTCTAGCGTAAATATATAGGTATCTATATCAAATTAAATAAGTCAAAAGAAATATAAATAAACTATAGATTATAGATTATGGGTTTGAAAATTTATCCTTGTCTGATGATGATCCAAAGATGTTTCTATTTTGGTTTTTCCTTTTTGGATTATTAATATGATTTTTGTAACTTTTGAAAAGACGAATGTCATACAGAACCCAAAGTACGTCAAAGAAAACGAATGCCAATTTGGATTCTTTGAATAAGGAAAATAAAATAAAGTGTAAATCCCACTTACATCCACTGAGGTTTTTCATAAGCATAATAATGATCTATCCATAACTTTCTTTATTTAAAATTATTATACAGTTAATTACCTCCTCGACTTTTAAGTCAGTCAAATGTCATGTCAAGTTATTAAAAATTCAAGTTCAAATTTATTTTTAAACAAAATAAACTGCAAGATAATTTCTATCATAAAAGTGCATATATCAAATTTTTAATCTCTTTTTAAATCGAAACTCGGGCAGGTTTTTAAAATCAAAACTCAGGCATAATAATTTTAAAAGTGAGAGAAACTAATCAGAGCAATTTTTTAAACCATAAGAGAGATTAGTGTATTTATAAAAAAACCTCAGGGGAGGTAAGTGTATTTTACCCTAACATAAAATATGTGCAAGAAAATGGTGGTTTCCAAAAATTAGGTCCAAATGATTATATGAAAAGACATTTCAATTATTACGCACCTTCTAACGCTATAATTATTTGATGGACCCATAAGTGACTATGGAAGGCCACATTTCAACTTTTTTATTAAACAAAAAAAATTTAGGAACACAATTATTTACGCAAAAATTTGAATACAGATGTGTTTGAAGTTGTCCGATGTACGTGGACTCTTTTATAGGGTCTATTTGGTCAAAAAAAATTTTTTTGCTTATTTTTTGTCTTTATTCAAATTTTTTTTGTATTTGTTATTTTTATGTCATTTTTTCGTGGATTATTGGTTCGTATCGACGAAAGGAATCTAAAAAGTATAAAATTATGTCCAAAAGTTAAAAAAAAAGTCACTAAAGACGAAAATAAGCCAACACGGACGTTGTTTTTGACTTATTTTTTGTCTTTTCTGAACTTTTTTCAAATTTAGCCGATGATTGATAACTTTTCTGAAAGCTCTTGTCGAGACGAACCAACAATCATCAAAAAATTGATGAAAAACAAAAAATTAAAAAAAAATTTCAAATAAGGACAAAAAACTAAACAGTGAATAATCCAATAATAACCACAGGCCAAATGGACCCATAATCATGTGAGTCTCACTTACATCTAACTATGTCCATATGTGTACGTATAAATATTGTATTCTTAAACTTGTTCTTTTTTATATGAGAACTATGATCATCCAATATTTTTTATAGCGCGTTATTTGTTTTTGAGAAGTAGATTTTGATATTTATGTATCATAGTTAAATGTGGAAACGTAACAATGGGTTTATTGTCTTGATAATATTATACTCTGATCAATCATATTTATTGGTTTACAGTGACTCAATTAAAATTCGAGTAAAGCATTATATGAACAGTTTTAATATAAGAGTTAAAGATATTCCGGTAAAAGTCAAAAATTACATCAAAGATTTCTCGAGATCCTAAGTGATAGAAAACTAAGCCAATTGATCATGCACAATGATTTGTTGAGAATATTTACAATATAGAATATAGAATTTATAAACACTGAAGTCAAATATCTATAACATGTATATTTTTATAGAGCATAAAATAATATTTTATCGAACAAATTAATTAACACACGCACACACATATATATACATATTCTATGGAGATTTTTCAACTTAATAGGGTCAATTAACCCTTCTCATTACGTATGCCCACCTTGAACTCACATCCCATCCCATCAAAGATCCAAATCAAATGGGCTTTTGGCTGCTTTCTCAATGTGTTTGCCTCATGGAAAATAGCAAAAAATTGTCCGAATGCCTAATCTTTTTATTGGATTGTTTTTTGTTTTTATGTGAATTTTTCTTATAATTTTTGTTTTTTGTCAATTTTTTATAAATTACTGGTTCTCTAACGAGAAATTTTTAAAAATTTATAAATAATAAACCAAATTTAAAAAAATTCAAAAACACAGTCTTTTTGTACTTATTTATTGTCTTTAATAACATTTTTTTAGCTTTTAGATATAATTTTGTACCTTTTAGATTCTTTTCATCAAGACGGACTAATAATTCATAAAACATTGAGACCAAACCAGTAAATACAAAAAAAAATAATAATAAATTTAGGCCAAATTAATATTAAAGCTAAATTTATTAAGATTTTGACATTACGGTAGTTGAGCCGTCGATAGTGGACGGTATAATTAATTCTCTTAGAAATTAATCAAAATGTGCATAAGTTGACCTTAATCACACAACACTGGTTGCGAAGCAGAATAGCCTTGTCTGAACTTAAAAGTCCTTCTATTCGATTCGAAGTGGATGCTGAATCGGTAACTTTTATGAGCTGAATTTATTCAAGATTTTGACATTACTGTAGTTAAGCCCTAGATAGTGAACGGTACTATGATTGGTCCTCTCAGAAATTAATCGATATCTACGTAAACTGGATCAAATATTCTGAATAATTATTCAAAATATGTATCCAAGAAATGCTAAAGGGTGATGCAATGTCTGCAGAGTTTTCAATATCATACCAGATGATTACCTTTTACTTGGTCACTGCTTAGTTAATTATATACCTAATGCTATGTTTTGAATTTCTCTCTACACCTATGGAATTTCTCCCTAAAGTAAAAGAGTTCGTAATACACACGTAGACCATGTTTGATTTCGGGATAAGAGTATGGAATTGGATAGACAATTCCGGGATAAAATATTAATCATGTTTTTTTTATAGCAATAAATTCCATAAGTGTAAACTCTAATGGATTGGTAGTGGTTGAGGTCTCAAATTTAGAAATTTACTTACTCTTAAGATTTCAAGTATTATTAACTTTTGTAGAGTAAATTCACAAACTTTAATTTAGGCCCCCGTTAGTGAACAATATTGGAACTGGTCCTCAGAGATTAGTTGACATACGCCTAAGCTAGCCCACTAAACTGTAAAAAGAAAAAATAAATTTCATAGGTGTATTTGTGCAGAATATAGTTATCTACCTCATAACGTACCGTCTGGTATCGAGCGATACGTATTGTGCTGGTCTCATAGTGGTACAGGCTCACTCTTGTACCGTTTTAACCTTCGTACTGACATGTTTCGACCGGTATCGTACTGGCTTGTACAATTTTTTTTTAATTTCCAATTGATGATTTTTTAGATAATTGTACATAAATTGAAACTAAAATTATTCCCTTTTATGTTTGATAATTTGTTTTTAAGTTGCAAAACTCTATTTTCTGTAACTCATATGATTTTTATTAAAAAATATTATTTGAGAAATATATATTATTTTGTAACGATAAATTAGAAACGGTATGTCAATACAAATTGATAACGATACATACAACATTAATAATAAAAATAATAAACTCGCCAGTACAAGATTAATAACTTTGATTCGGAAACCACTATGACATGCTTCCTTACCTCATTGGGAATACTCATTAGCCAGAGCAAAATTGGCTTAAATCTCACATGGTCATAGAAAGTACATGAACCAATTTGGTTGAAAGGTTCATGAGTGATAAACTGGTAACCCCAGATAGTTATTTGACAATGTTATTTGTGTTTTGTTCTTTATATTATTAAACAATGTTATCTAATAATATTATTAAATAATGTTATCTGTAAAGACTATATGTAACATTATCCGATAACATTATCTGATAATGTTATGTGTTGGTCTATATGCAAGAAACGGTATTTTCAGAACCGTGTATCAAAAGGACTTCCGACTATAGTTTGGTTTTAGATGGACTAATTGCGTTAAAAGTTTCTTATTTTGGACTTTTGACTGAGTCTCTCTATTAACTCAATTAAAATTCGAGTACAGCGTTATATAAATCATTTTAATATAAGAGTTGAAGATATTCTAGTAAGAGTTAAATTTTAGATCAAATATTTCTCGAGATCCCGGGTGCTAGATAACTCAGCCAATTGATCATGCACAATAATTCGTTGAGAATATTTACCATATAGAATATGCAAATTTGTTTTTGGATCATAAAATTCCGAAGGATATAAAATTTACAGGTACTGAGGTCAAATATTTATAACATGTATAATTTTATAGGGCAAGACATAATATTTCGTTGGACAAATTTATCAAAAAAAAAAAATTCTATGGAGATTTTTCAACTTAATAGAGTCAGTTAACCCCACTTGTCATTACTTATGTCTGCCCTGAACTCACATCCCATTGAATATTCAAATCCAATGGGCTTTTGGTTGCTTTCTCAATGTGTTTGCCTTATGGAAAATAACAAAAAGAGTTTCAAGTATCTAAGATTCTAAATAATACTATTAACTCTTATGAGCTAAATTTATTCAAAATTTTGACATTATTATAGTTGAGCCGTCCTCGATAATACTGAACGGTATAATTGGTCCTCTTGGAAATTAATCAAAGTATACATAAACTGATCTTAATCACACAACACTGGTTGCGAAGCAAAGCAGCATTGTCTAAACTTAGAAGTCCTTCTATTGAATTCGAAGTTGATGTTGAATCGGTAACTCTTATGAGCTAAATTTATTTAAGATCTTGATATTACTGTAGTTGAGCCCTCGATAGTGAACAGTACTATAATTGGTCATCTTAGAAATTAATCGAAGTGTACGTAAATTGACTCGAACACTATGAATAATTATTAAAAAAAAATGTATCCAAGAAATGCTAAAGGGTGATGCAATGTCTGCAGAATTTCCATCATATCAGATGATTACTTTTGACATCTTATATACTTAAGTCACGGCTTAGTGATACCTAATGCTATGTTTGAATTTCTCTCTACACCTATGGAATTTCTCCCTAAAGTGAAAGAGTTCGTACACACGTAAACCATGTTTGATTTAGGGATAAGAGTATGGAATTGGATTAAACAATTCTTGGATAAAATAATCATGTTTTTTTATAGCAAGAAATTCCATAGGTGTAAGCTCGAATGGATTGGTAGTAGTTAAGGCCTCAAACTTAGAAATTTGTTTATTCTTAAGATTTTAATTAAGAATTCTCTAAAGCGTTATCAACTCTTACGAGTTAAATTTATAAACTTTAATTGAGGCCCCCGCTAGTAAACAATGAAATTCGTCTCCAGGGATTAGTCGACCTACACCTAATTAGCAAGCCCGCTAATTGTAGAAAGGAAAAAGAAATTCCATAGGTGTATGCAAAACACAGTTATCTGTCTTGTAATGTGCCATTTGGTACTAGGCGGTACATATTGTATTAGACTCATAGTGGTACCGGCTTACTCTTGTACCTTTTCGGCTACTGTACCGGCCTATTCTGGTCGGTACTGTATCGGGCTGTATAATTTTTTTTAATATTTTTAATTGATAATTTTTTAGATAATTATACATAAATTGAGACTAAAATCATCAATTTTATATCTGGTGTTTATATGTCTAATATGATTTTTTGTTAAAAAATATTATTTGAGAAACGTATATTATTTTTTACCAATAATCTCGGTACACACCGTTACGTATCGTACTAAAATAAAAATGTTATGCTTGTCAATGCGAAATTAATAACTTTGATTCGCAAACTACTCTACAACCTTCCTTACCTCATTGGGAAATGGAATAGTCATGACCCAAAGAAAAATTGGCTTAAATCTCACAGTGGTCATAGAAAGTATACATGAACCAATTTTGTAAAAGTCAAAAAGTGGACAAACATTTTGGGACATGTAAAAGTCAAAAAGTAGACAAACAAACCGGGACAGAGGGAGTACGTTTTTTGTAACTTAGAGTGTTCAGGTCAGTAAACGCGCGCCTCGACTAATCTCCGGAAGACCAATATCACTGTCCACTAGCAGAAAATCCAATTAAAGTTAGAGCAAAACTCTGTATAACCTGACCCTATGTGAATTAATAGCACTTAGAATACATCAATCGCGAGATCTTATAATTAGAAAACAAACCCTTAAAAGTTACAAAGTCTTGACCATCTGCCCGACTTTTTTGGGTTAACTTGCCAACAAAGAAACTCACAGAAGCCAAGTCCACAAAACACAAACACATTTAGGTTTGCTTGTGGTATTTTTCTTTCATTTTTAAAATTCTAAACCATTGTGCCTGTTGACTGGGTAACATGTGGACACTTTCACCCTAGGTTATTAATTTTTTTAGACTTGGTAAAAAAAAATGCTTTTTCAAAACAACCGAACAGAATTGACCCGGCAGAAGAGATTATATCAAAGAAGACCCATTTTGCCTATCGTTTGATTGGGTTACGTGAGTTATATAAGTTTTGTAAAGTTTTAAAATCAGCAGCACCTATAGATTATGTGATCTTTAAAAATGAGGACGTATTTTGAGAAGCTAAAAAAGTGAATACAAAAAATTCATAACATTATTGTCGTAAAATTACGGCCGAAAATAAGTAATCCATGTCTTAATTATAGATTTGTGATTTTCTTAGTAAAAACTAAGAAAATTTAATAAGAAAGTTTACAGATTTTTAAGAAATTAAGGAAAGGTAAGTACTGCCTTCTTGTCAAAAATTTCAATTTGGCTTATCTCAATTATTGTATTGTTTTTATCTTTATTTAAAATTTTCCTGTGTTACGTCAAATTTTTGTAAATTATTATTCATCTTGAAGAGAAGAATCTCAAAAGTAAAAAAAGAATTATGTCTAAAAATTAAAAAAAAAATAATCCAAAACAGATATATTTTTAAAATATTTTTGTCTTTTATAAAGAATTTTAAAAATTTGTTCAATTTTTTTTACTATTTCAAAATCTCTTGATGCAATCTAATAATTTAAAAAAATTGACGCAAAATTAAAAAATGTAAAACAATAAATAATAATTAAAAAAATTAATTAAGGTAAATCCAGTATTTGTCTACCAATTTTATTTTAGTTTTCATTTTTTAGACAAATTGTAAAAATCCAAACGTTGTGTTAACAAATTAAAATCTACCACACAAAAGGACAAAAAATACCTAATATGGGGACACACCCCTTTTTCAAGATAAAGTAGGCCTAGGAAAGAATACAGTGTAATGGTGACCCAGGCAAAATTATTCAGTGCTTCGTCTGGACAATAATATAGAAACTAAGAAAAGAGAAAGTTTACGAATGCACAAATTTGGGTACAGATATGTCTGAAATCGTTCGATACGTGTGCGATTCTAAAGACATACGTATTTAGATTTGGACATATAAATTGTGTATAGAGTTTTCCTTTTTTTTTTGTTTTTAAATAACTAAGGTATCCGATCAGGTTGGGACCAAATAGAGGTAAAACTTGAGAAGTCCTCGCCTAAATTATTGACGTCCTGGGTGGAAATGATTGAAAAAATTAAGGTTCTGAATACCGTATCGATTTGAATACCGATTTTTCTATTGGTACCCTACGTACTGGTACCAGTTATATACTAGGTACCGTATCCGATATATCGCAACTATATATATATATATATATTTCTAATAAGGGATCCCTTACTTTGGTACCCGGCTGGTATGAGCTGGTATTTAGAACGATGTGATATTAGAGGTATTTAGTACCATTTTTATGCCAAAATGTTACGTATTGACTGATACGGTACGGTATTGATAACCTTGGGACAAATTTCTCCGTGGCCTCAAGTATTAAGTTGTTGAATTTCAACCATAAAATCTCTGAATTTACAGTTCATTCGCTCTACCACTCTACAACTCCATATGATCATTGTGCGTAGAGTGTTGCTGATAAGAAAATTCTCTACTATCATAATTCTCTCTCCATACAATACTACAACCATAAAGTGAGATGTAATGGACTATGAGCAAGTCCATCATATCATACCAAAATGATTTTGGTAGGTATTTTGAACTTGTTAGATTGTTCAAATTCAAAAAAATAAAAATGTTGTTGTATTGGTTCGATAATATTTTAACACATCGATAATTTAATTAAGTATGTTTTAATATTCATCGTAGATCAATTAGTTCGAATGATGCGAGAGATTTGACAAAATCAATTTGGCACAAGAGATGAATTTATTATTATTTGACAATAAAAATATAGCGAAAGATGAACTTGAATTTCGTTTAAAAAAGATTGTCAAATTATGACTTTGAAAGTCTAAATGATTAACGGGTCGACTTGATCTTATACATACACTCAAGCTTCGCTAGACTAGATTTATTTTAGTGTAGACCACTTTATATTAATGTTATATTTTATTGATAGACTTGACTTTATTACCAATCTTAGGAGAACAAATTTCAATCCACATCGCACTAACTAATCTTATTATAGTGAAAAAATAATCTCTATCCAAAGAAACTACATCTGAAAGAGGTAGATCCTATCCTTCTTATCCCTCCAAACTTTAGTCTGAGAAAAGGAAAGCAAGACCAATTTATTTTTTATGTTATACTAAAAATCATAGAAATCACATCATGCGAATGCGAGAGCAAAAGCCCTCAGTCTAAATCTAATATGATTCGTAAAGAGAGCATGACAATTCAGCCAAGTTGTGAATCCAGCTACAAGATCGTGTGTCCAAGAGAGAGTCTCGGTGGATGTCCGAATGGATGATTATGAGTCTCACATCGCTTGGTGGATGCAAAAGTCCAATAGATCATGATCCTAGTTTATACAAGTCCTTGTAAAACTGTAAAAGTGTCAAAGTCTAATGTAGTTTCACATTTAAGTTTTATTTTCCTGCAGCACGGTAGGGATGAGTTGTCTTAACGATTCATAAAGTTTAGATGGACAAAATGAATAATATTATACAAGATAATAGCGGGATGTTACATAAACTTTACCCCACCCTATCAACACTGGTCATGGTCTCGAACCACACTTTTTTTTTTAATCCTTTTGCTTCAAAATAGGTTGATTAGTCAAGTAAATTGCAACTACGAGAATATATACTTAACGAAGCGCTCCAGCGTCTCGCACTTATTAAACTATTGGTTAGCCATGGTCGTCTAGCGAGCCAATAAGTAATTGGTTCTGCTCGGTAAGGGTCTTCCCAGGAAAAAGTGTTTCGTCGGCCCTTATCCTCATTAATTATGACTGTGAGGAATGAAAATCATTCTAAGGCCATGGAGTAACTTCTAATTAATCGTCGTAAAGACGACATGCCAATCAAAATCGGCTTCCATTAAAAAATGTCCAAATAATTTGAGCTAAAATCAATTAGAGTGGTTATTACCATATAGGACTCTTATATTAATTAATGTGAGTTTCATATAATAATGAAATTACTATTTGTTGCATTTTTATTTATTAAAACACATATACTTGAAAGATTATCTTGCAATTCAATGGTAAAATATTTATTGAAATATCCAATAAATTATCCCATCGACAAACCATATATTTCTACTTGAATTGTTGGTGATTTTACCTACTTGCGAAGAGTATTGTTCAACATATTCTTGTATCAAAATTCTTCTGATTGAATTCTTGATCTGAATTTGTGAATTGATTCTGTTGGATGTCCGAATGGATTAGAAGAACTCTTGATCTGACTTTGCGAATTGATCTCATTGGATGTCAAAATGGAGTCACGGGAAACAAGTAACGACGGTCGCCACTACAAGAATTGATTCAGTTAGTTGCAAGAATGGAATCAAGGTGGAAAAGTGGCGACAATCACCCCTACATTTTTTTAACAATACTATAGTGCTAATAACTTAATTTTAGATATTTTTAACGGCATGAAAGAACGTCAGTTTGTGGATCGCGGTCTCACGCACTAATCCCTACAGGTGCCCGTAGTACGACGACCGCCCTACGTTCAATTCTTCAATCATTCCGGTCGGTGCGGACAAAGCAGTACGGTACCAATCCCATCGGTCGTAGTAAGCTTCAGTCTTCAAGTTCAGAGAATCATGGCATTCCTCCTCTTAATTCAATTGGATTGATTAATTTTCAATTGGATTCGGATAGATAACGTTGACTTAATAATATTTTGTTTTCAAAACTGATTAGCAAACGCATGTGTTATATTCTTTTATATATATATATATATATATATGTATATGTATATATATATATGTATATACATATGCATGTATGTTACCACTACGATAAAATCATGGTTTCATCCCCAATTGGTTGGATAATTGATTTCAATCTATTTAAATTCTAGTGTTATCTTTTGCTAAAAAAAAACACGTCAAATTGCTTCATCTAAAAAAGAACATAATTTTCGTGGTATCAGTTCAAAATTCTACCACGTGTAGTGCTAAATAACGTTGTCTTTAATTCTTTCTTTTCAACCAACGTCTAAAGTTCATCGAATAATTATTTGCATTGTCTTTTTCATTATTTTTTTTTATATTTTATCAAATTCAAGCAATTTTTTAGATTAATTATTTATTTTTACACAATGAATTTAGAAATAAATAAATAAATAATTTAAGTCAAATCCAGCCCTAGTACTTAGGGCACAATCACGTGATACTATATTTTTCGCTATCACACATTAATATTGATTTAGACATTTAATTTTAAGTTTCTCATCCAATAGTAGTTTCATAAGTAATCCTTTGAGGGATTGAATTTTTTACAGTGAAAATACCATAAATCCCAAAATCAGAATACGAAAGAAAAAGATATCGTGATGTAAATTTGTTATTTCGTGCATCATTAGTTTTATTGCGTTATAATATCCTAATTACTATGATTCTGTTGCATCACAAGAAGCAATTGAATGCGGAGAGGAAGTTATTTGACAACTCTAGAGAGTGTGTGGGGGCAAGCTAAGCGCAACTAGAAAAGATCTTATATTATATAGATTGCGTGAATGAACAGATATTCGAAAGACACGATCTTATAACCGTCGAAATATAGATATCATGTATTAGTACATGTCAAAAGGATTTTTAACAATTTCTTTTTTTTATCTCTAGTGGTTTTATTAATTATAAATTATTTTTTATAAATAATTGAATTAAGCCAAACTGGGCCTTAATAAATCTAAGAATTGTCAATAGTAAATGACAACAATCACAAAAAAAGATTTTACCAAAAAAATCAGTTTTAAAACCATTCCAAACACAGTCTTATGTAACCCTGCGGAAGGTCCGTTTCGTGGGAAATCCATGAAATTGCTGACCCAATTTTCAATATCCAGATAACCTCTCTCTCTCTCTCTCTCTCCATTTTTCACTCCCTCCCTGTAAAAATCTCTCTCTCTCTCTCTCTCTGCTGAAGCGGGGGTGTGGAGCCCAAACCGGTCCTCTGCTTTGCTGGCTTCAAGCTCTCAATTGGGTGGTTCTTTAATGGGGTTTGTCTGCTGAGAAAGACCAGAGTTTCAGTTGGCCCCAATCAAAATCATACTCTCTAATTGACAACTCTTTCTCTTGTTTGCTCGATCATTGACAACTCTTTTTCACTCACTCACTCTCTCTCTCTCTCTCTCTCTCGATGTTCTTCCATAACCTCATCGTCTCCATACCCACTACAAAACCCACTTTAGTTTCTATTTGGTTTTGATATATCAACAGATCTAACTCCTTCACTTTCAGATCTTCCCATCCTTCAGTAATCAAGGTATTACTTTCCCCAATTTTTTCCCCACACACAGTTTCATATACATTAACGCGTATATGAAAAAAATGCTTAATTCTTGTGACTAGAGAGTTTTCGGGCTTTTAGAAAAATAATGTTGTTGATTTTCTACGCCTAGAGTTGGACCTTCTGGATTTGAGGTGGCTGACCAAAAAGTGAATTTTGACTATTCTTTTTTCAAAGTCAGCCTTTTGTATTCGCCTGGGTTTTCTCTATTAGCCGCTGTTTTTGGTCATGGTTTTCTCTATTTTAAGGGTGAACCAGATAATGGGTATCAGCTGTGATTGGTATAAATTTGATTCCTTAGCGTCCTTACAATTCTCAGCTAAATTTTACAGAAAGTTGCTGTTGTGGTGTTTTTTCATAAGGCTTATTACTTAGATATTCTTCTCACCTGATTTCTTTTGGGAAAAGAACGACTTTGATGTTTCCATGATCTTTTAGGTTTTGATAGTTAAACGTTTTTCAATACCCATTTTGTTGTGCAGTAGACAAGGGAACAGCAGTTGACGTTTATCTATTTTGAGTCCTTATTAGATGTGCAGAATTTGTGGTGGTGATTAGAGTGAAAGTAAGCTGAATTTCTCATAAGAATTTCTTTTGATGCATTTGCCTATGATCCATTAGGGCGTAGATACAAGTTTTATATATCTGTTTTGTCGTGCAGCAGACAAGGGAACAGTTGAAAATTGAGTTTTATTAGATGTGGAGATTTAGTGGGTTGATTCGGGGGAAATGAGGTATGTTAACCCAGTTGATGAACTTCTTGAGGGCCTGTTTCCGGTCGAGGTCAGATCGACATGTTCAGGCGGGTTCAGATTTCAGTGGTAAGCAAGATGGGCTTTTATGGTACAAAGATACAGGACAACACTCTAATGGGGAATTCTCAATGGCTGTAGTTCAAGCCAACAATTTACTTGAGGATCAGAGCCAGATTGAGTCAGGTTGCTTGAGCACCAATGACCTGGGTCCATTTGGAACCTTTGTTGGAGTATATGATGGCCATGGGGGGCCTGAGACTGCACGCTTCGTCAATCAACACCTCTTCCAGCATGTTAAGAGTAAATAACTTCAACTCTAGTTCACTTTGGAGCTCCCTTTTTTTTCCAGTTGATTCAGTGTTTACTCATTTGTCGTTCTATATTTATTGCAGTTCTTGGGTTGTAGAGAAAAATAAGTGGAGGGAGAAATATTATGGCTTTGATCATTGTGTGTCGCCTTTAATACATCCAATCTCTTCTCAGTTGGCCCAAATAGTTGTAGCAGGCCGTTTGAGTGGAAATTTTCCGTATCCTGGATTCCTTATAATGAATAAATGAAAGTTTTCACCGGGTCGGTACTTTTCCAGAGTTACTAGACAACTACTGAAGGCCATGAGCTTTAAAAGATATACTGTTAGGCTTTGTTGTTTAGATGTAGATTGTAAATGAAGGGATTGACATTTATTAATCAGTGAGAATTAGTTTTGATACTTACATAGATTCAAAATCTTCAGATTTTAGCTATACACGGATCCACCCCTCCCACAAAATAAAAAGTGTACATCTCTGCTACCTCTGATCAATCTTCTATTCTAGTTTCACAAGCTGCTTATAACTAAACTTCGGGGGCTAAAGGTCAACTTTTTTGTTCATCATGTAGGGTTTACTCACGAGCAACAATCTATGTCAGTGGATGTAATACGGAAGGCATTCCAAGCAACAGAGGAGGGATTTCTCGCTCTTGTTACCAAACAATGGCCAGTGAAACCGCAGATTGCAGCAGTAGGATCTTGCTGCCTGGTTGGTGTTATTTGCAATGGGACCCTTTACATTGCCAACGTTGGTGATTCCAGAGCTGTTTTGGGGAGACTTGTCAAGGCAACAGGGGAGGTTCTGGCTACTCAGCTCTCAGCTGAGCACAATGTGGCCATAGAGTCTGTGAGACAGGAGTTGCGTGCTTTGCACCCGGATGATTCGCAGATAGTTGTTTTAAAGCATAACGTATGGCGTGTGAAGGGCCTTATACAGGTAACTCTTCTTTGAAAGGGAAGGCTTTGATGTTGGAGTCAACAGTTAGGTTTTGCACATACTTTTACCCCATATTCCACTATTGCTAGTTAAGTAGTAAAACATCTGGCACACCTAATGTTGGAGGAGTTGGATGTCATAGAAATACCTTAGGGGTGATGCTTTGACATTTTGTTCCGTTTTAAGTTATTTAGCATTGTAGCGAATCTTGGTCCAACTTATATTTCCATGGTTACGAGTTTAGCGCCTCCCTTACTCCATTCTGAGAATACGATAGTACATTTAGTTGGTTTCAGTAGATCTGGCATCTTGAAGCAGTTCTCAAACTGATTATGGAACATAAGTTTATGAGAAGTTTTTTACACTGAGTAAAAGTCTTTCGGCCTTCGACTATCTCATGCATCGTTGCTAGTATAGAGATGTTTTCTGTTTTTCTTCAACACCGAAGCTGTTGAGATGTTTCCTTTTCCACCAGAAGCATCACTTCATTGATTAGTTTTCTTGACATCTAGCATCCAATTTTTTGTGGTTTGAAAAATTTAGGCTCCTTGCTTGTCCCTTTGATTAATGTGCATGGGATTATGTGAGGCAAATATGTCAGAGGGCATATTCTTGCTCCAAAGCCGTGGACTACATAGATATTGATCCTTCTTTGTCACTAGCTTATATATTGGCTAGCGCAGTTAGCAAGTAACAACTACGTGTTTGACACTTCAAATTATCAAAAGTCTATCTGCTAATCTGGTACCATTAAGTTCTTGTATGATTCTCAACTTAAAACAAAGATTGCAACGGAAAACGTGTGCAGATTATTGTGTGTTGAACAAGGAATGTTCTTGGCCCTTCTCGTTTTGGTAAGCCTTTTTTCTATTAAAAGCTGTACCACTGCCACAAAACACTTGAGCTGAAATTTTTGGGCCAACATTATCTCATACGTACAATTGTGACATTTTCATTTTCCATAAGCTTTTCTCTAGGGCCATGCAAGTTGGATATCTCAGGCTTTGTAATTGATCATGCAGTTGTAGTTGCTTGATATTTGCTTCTTCTTTTGTGTGCTTCCACTTTTTTGTGCTGATTCTGCATCAACTAATGGTGTCAAGGCTGATTTGTACACAGAACCTGTTTTCGCTGATAAGCCTCCATAATTATTAGGTTGATGATGTGATAACTGATGAGGAGGGTAATGATCACCTTAACCTTAATCGATGGTGTGATGTCAAATTGAACCAACTAAAGGAGAGGATCTGTCTAGCTAACCTCACATAGTTGTTTCATAGGCTCATTCAGTTGATTTTACTGTTTTGTCTTTTTCATCTATTTTCCTTCTCACTGGAAAGAATTTCTGGTTGACAGTTGTTGCCTTATATGCCCTAGATAGCAGCAAGATCTTTGACTATACCGTTCATTTTTAGACATCATGCATCTTGAACTTTTGAGTTTCGTTTTTCGCTAACGTTCAGTTTATTATATCTTGCAGGTTTCAAGATCTATTGGTGATTTTTATTTGAAAAGGGCCGAGTTCAATAGGGAACCCTTATATTCCAAGTTTCGGCTACGCGAACCTCTTAAAAGACCAGTAATGAGCCCAGAACCGTCCATTTCGGTACACCCACTTCAGCCGCATGATCTGTTTATTATATTTGCTTCAGATGGTCTCTGGGAGAACCTAAGCAACCAAGAAGCAGTTGATATAGTTCAAAATCATCCTCACAGCGTAAGATGCTTGACACTCCGAATTAGTAGTTTTTCTAATACAGAACTAACGGAACTCCTAGAACACCAAGAACAACTTTAATCTTACCTCTTCTCAAGTTTGTCTTCTTACCCGATGACCAAAACAGATCGATAGCCCGTGTTTTATATGTACCTGTTATAAGTAATTTATCACACAGCTCACTGACATGTCCAACATTGTTCTTGATTATAGTACAACAGCTTGAACCACGTAAACTTGATTTTTTGTGTGTTTGTATTTCTATTGCTTTATGTTTTTGCATTCGCATCCCCCAGATCTTGTGTGGTTACACTTTGCCCATTTATTTATTTCTTCGCCTCTAAAATCTGCAAAAATTGATCTTAGTTCAGCGGGTTCTGCTGGGATGTACTACTGTCAGCACAGAAATTTGGTTACTGGTGCATGATCCTTGAAACAAGCTCATGTCTCATTCTTATGCTTTGGAACGTGACAAGATCAAAGAACATGTAAACTAAATCCTTCTTCCGAAAGGAACGAAAATTTACTTTTGACATACCTTGATGCAGGGAAGTGCAAAGAGATTAGTGAAAGCTGCGCTACAAGAAGCAGCGAAGAAGAGAGAGATGAGGTATTCAGACTTGAAGAAGATCGATCGCGGAGTCCGCCGGCATTTCCACGACGACATCACGGTGGTGGTTGTTTTTCTCGATTCTAATCTCGTGAGCAGGGCCAGTTCGGTCCGTAGTCCCAACCTGTCCGTGAAAGGGGGCGGTATCAACATTCCTTCCAAGAGTCTGGTCTCTTGCACTACCCCCACCTGAGGAAGAAGAAGTAGAAGAAGATGGTTCTAATGTTGTTCATAACTTGATGTGTTGTACTGTTCTGTTGTGTGAATACCAGGTATCTGCCACAGGATATGATTCTTGAAAAAGAGCATGCTGTTAATTCTTTCTTTTTAAAGTACATTGTAGCCTTCAACTGCGACACGCAAAACTTGGGATTATATATGGGCCTCACGGCCTGGTGGTCGGCGTACCCAACCTATACCCTATCGAAGAGAAGATTGATTTATCATCTTCAAATGTAACTTTATCGTATGATGTTGTGATTCTTCTATAGCTTCCGGTTATTGAACAGAGACCGAAGAGAGCAAGGCCCTTCTGAACCCAAGAATGGAGAATTGGGAAACAAAACATCCTTGCAGTTATTTTCTTGGTGCAGTATTTTTCTGAATTATGTTCTTTTTTTAAATCCTTCAGGCTATGTTTGGATGATGAATTTGGGTAAGGATTTAGGGAAGGGATTGAAAAGGTATAGGAAAGGATAATGAACCCCACAGATGCTTTTGGTTTTTTTGTGTAATTTTTATTTTCCCAGTAAATCCATTCGCAAATTTATGATCCAAACACAGCTTACCTTGTAATCTTCAGCTCCCGTAGATGATTTACTTGAAATTTCATGAATGATTGTTTGCGTGAGCAATGGGCTCTCCGTCCAGCAAATAAGACCGGTCCTCGGTATTTGTGCGTCATGTTATCACTTTGACATAATTTTTATTTTATCTTCCAGCATGATTTCTTAGGCGTACGAGTGATTATTACTTATTTACTAAATTTCAACACGCAATATAATATTCACAAGCATCTCATAAATATACTAAAACTTCAAAACACGTTATGAATCAAGCCAAACAGAATATTTAAAGGAACAAATTATTTAAATACAGGGTAGGCGTACACCAAGTACATGATGGTACCCGAGTAGCGTACGTCTATCCCCTCTAACGTATGCCACTCAAAGGCACTCACAGGAAATTTGTCTCATTCTGAATTTCAAATAAAATGTCATATGATGTCTAAAAACAGTATTGATCACTGTCAAGATTTCCTGAAATTTTCTTAAAAAACCAAGTGTAAACTTGCACTTTTAGGTTATACATTTCTTGAACATTAGATCCCTTAAATTTTTCTCTAATTTAGAATGGGTATTTGAGACTTTGATTGGAAGAAATGAACAAAGAATTTATCACTCATTAAATGTCGATCTCATCTCTCCTACTCCCTTTAAAACTTCACCTTTTTCCTCCAAAAATTTTCAAAAAAAATCCAACTTACCATTCAACCAACAAACCAACACTTGCCTTTGAAGCCTAAGGAGCTTTTAGTAGGCAATTTCAAACCCTTTTAATCACCAAACATGCAGCAAGCGACCTGGCTGATATCATTATACAGAATAACGTATGCTAGTCATTGAATGGCATCCGCCATGTAAAATCATTTACGCTGTTTTTGACTAAGTCAACAAATTATGCTGATATCCTAATCGTTTTTTTCTTTGTCCAAACTCAGCAGAATTCTAAATTCTAGAAACTTTTTTAGTCTCAGCTGATCGTCGCTCTACACTTTCATGCTCAATTCTTGCTCTCGCAAATTTTAGTAATTTAGAATATTTTCAAAAGACGCTTTAATGCCTCGAGCTGCCGCTTTTTCTCATGCACATTATTGAACAAAAGTGATAACTGGGATTGCTAAATCCACCAATCCAATAGGATATGCTTCTAAGATTGAACAATACATGGTGTCCGCGTAAGAAAAAACTCGTTAACTTAAATCAGGACACGAATGAGCAAACACAAAATTTAATTGTATTTGTAATTGATTGCATACCTTTTTAAGTTTTGTAGTCTCCTTTATATATACAGGCAGTCATTTATCTCAAAATCGATAGTGAAATCCATCCGAAATCCTTCCATGAATGATCGAGTATTCCATTATGAAATCCTTCCATAACTTCTGACTTTCCAAAGATGATTCCTTCCATAAACTTGTGATTTCCATGTTGGGATCTTTACCGTAAAACCCAATCTTCTCCAATTTTTTTGGACATCAGGTCGAAACTCGGCCCGACAACGGACAATGCTGTCGACCCAAATTCACTGCCCAGCCTTTAAGGTAAGCTATATAGCACCTGGTATGTCCAGACTGACAATCAGTCAGGCCCGTCTAGCCCCATCTGTTTGGCTTAATGGGGCGGCTCAACATTTCGGCCCACTACAATAAGAAAGACTTCCCCAAAGAATATCATCGTCTCTTCCTCTAGCCCCTACCTTCTTACTTCCCTATGCCCCTTGTGCCTCAAACCTAACAAGTTGCTGGCATACAACAATTTTGTGTTCACAAATTCCCACAATCAAAAGCAGGGTAGTGCCATTGAATTCAAATACAAAAGTATCCAAGAGCCAGTTTCATTCAAGGTTTGAGTTCTACCACATTCCATTTGTACAAATATGTTACAAATAATCATGTTACAGGAATAATTACAGGTCGTGATTTTAAGTCATTGTTTGCAATTTTTTTCGTACGCCTATCTCAGGTACAGAGAAACCAAAAACTGAGAGAAGAGTATGAATTCACTAACTATGACAGCAGGGGAGTGTATGCCGAAAAATGGGACAATGTCCACCTGCAACCAGTTCTCCACCACCGAACCCACTGCTGCACCAGCTAAAAGGCCACCGATGGTAATTACAGTCGCCTTGCCTGCACCAAAACAAATCACAAACTACTTTGAAATCATTTGTAAGTTTTTTGGCTCTAATTTGCCAGGCATACAGTAAAAGGTCAACAAGCTTTACAGAGGGAATTTTGGCAGAGTAACAACCTTAACTTGATAGCTACAGTATGTGGAACTACTCATAATATAATTTGAATAGTTTCCTAAGTTTGCTCAGTCCTCGATTAAGCCTTTGTTGCTACAAAGAACCACATAGAAGCTCCAATACATACTCATCACCAGATTCATCATAAAACAACCACGGCCAACCAATACCCAATTGTTTCTTTGGTAAAAATTGGATATTGCTTCTGTTTGTGATACTATTTTCTCTTCATCAAGCATAGAGAAAGGAACACCCTTGTGAATGAAGGATGAAATCAGTACTTCTATGAGGAGCAAAAACATATCTAACTCCAACGAACATCGTATACTCATACAGCTTTATGAATCTATGATATGCTGCATTTTTGCAGTATAAATCATAACAACCCATGGTTTGAGCAATTACCTTTCCTGCTCTCGTACTTTGAGGTTGATCGATCTTTTCTTGTTTGCATTTTATTTTGTATTTTTTCTCTATGTTCTTTGTTTTTGTACAAGTGTGAGGAGGAAATAAAGAGTAAAAGATATTTATTCACCTTACCCACCATAAAAGAAATTCTTAACAGCAGTTTCTTTAGCATCGTGTAGTCCCAGTTAAACTAGAGAACTTAAAACTCAATTTCCCAGTAAAATGAAGAACTAAATTTTCAACAAAAAAACAGTGCCGTCCATACTCGCCCCATAGTTGGGCCATCTTGAATAGAGAACCCAATCACCAACTGAAACTGTACTACACACCTAGCTTTCCAGAGAACAACTAACCAGTGCACCCACACCACAATGGCTTGAGAAACAATAGGAAGTCAAAGAAAGAGATCACTAATCAAACAGGTATGGCTTATCATTATGTTGGTAGGTTGCAGCTTCCTTGTGTAGCGTGAAGCTCCAATAGATCTTTCATCACTTTTTCCTATTAAGCCATCATAGTATGTTTCTTCATAGAATGTAAGCTGCTCCTAATACAGGCCATTAATAGGGAATCAAAGAAGACTTGAGACTCACCTTCACATGCTCCCACCTGCAATGATGGTGGTTGTGTTAAATAACTTAACATCTCATCTAAAAGATTAAGTTGTCAGATAGCGAGGTAACTCTTTAGCCGCCCACGTTGATTCAAACTGTTCTCCAAAGAACATGGAATTATTATAATTACCAATTAGTGTCTGTGTCGAGGTTCAAACACGATATCTGTTGCCCAATCTAATACCATGTCAAGAAGTTGTCTCATCTCATCTCAAAGTTTATGATATCTAATTGTCTCTATCCTTCACAGTTTGTTCCATAATCCAAGGGGAAACACACCTATGTTCATCTAAATCACATGTCCGCTACTAAAATTTATGCGTTGTACTAATGTCTTGAATAGGTCAACATGTTAGCTATCTTGTATGGAAAGTGATAAAGTTTTTCCTACATTGATTAATTATTACCTCCAAAACTAGTATATAAGCCTGAACAATCTCTCGACTCATTGTCAATTGATTTTGAGTTGGGAGCTTTAATATGGTATAAGGGCTAGGGTTTTTGAGGCTTTTGGACAAAATTCTCTTGGTTAATTGCCCCATTGTTTGTGCCTTAAGTGCACCTTGTTTAGTTATGATCTGTGTGCTACGGATACATTGTTTACCTTGCACGTGCGTGTCGAGGGTTGTCCATGCGGAGAGTGTTAGCGTTTGTCTCACATTGATTTATTATTACATCCAAAATTAGTATATGAGCAGACACTCATTGTCAATTGGTTTTGAGTTGAATACTTTAACAAAAAGTATTTTGACTTCTTCTATTATCAGCAACATAGAGAAAAATGAAGATGATGAGAATTCTTGGGGTCTCGAAAGTGCTTAGAGCTCTGGCAGAGGCATAGAAATATTCTGTCACATACAATCTAAAAGAGGCTATAGGATAGTGCAGCGGTAACAGCAACATGAAATGACCCGACCCTAAAACAAATTGCAACAACTTATGGTTGAACCCTAAACAAATTGAACGTAGCAGTGGTACTTAAGAAAACACCAAAAAAATATGCAGAAAAATGGAAGATAACGATCGTATGAATCTCAAAAATGAAAGGCTAGTTGATAGAAATGCTCCTTACCTAACTTAATATTCTTTCTGGTCATGAAGTATAAGGATGCTCCAAAACTAGTGGCCAAGATCAGCCCAGGAACATCAGACCCAGCATAGGGCGCTAAAGAAGATGTAGAGGCTCCATTGACGTAATTTAAGACCATGAGGGCTCCATATACACCTCCTTGTATGCCCAAGTCCCTAGTATCTGGCATTTCAAATGAAATAGGTGAATTCTTAACTGTCCCCTGCAACCACTGAGGCATTGATCCCATCCCCGAAGCGTTTACAGCTTTAACATCAGCATAACGGACGTTGCTATCAACAACTTTTCCAGCTCGGCGCTGTGACAAACTTTGCATAAGCAACATATCATACGCAGCCTCTACCTGAGAAGTAAACAGCATGATTTTTTCAGAAGTTATGACCATGAGACATAAATCTCAACAAGTTCGGTGGATGTAATTTTTTTTTCAACTGTGATGAATGAACATGTAATGTGGCAAGCACAGTTGAACAAGCACCGGAGAATGGGGTTGGTTAAATACCACATGGATGTCCAAAAATTACATATTTTCCAATATTGCCTCAATGAAGATAGGCAAAGAAGCACATGCACAGGAATGCATGCAAGCACGCGAACACGCACAACAGCTGGTTGGTTGAATGTGGCTTTTAAGCCCTGAATAAAGGTCTTATTCGTCTGAAAAGCCAGAAGGTCACTGGTTGGTTTTAAGTAATCCTTTCCTCAGAATTACCTTACCTCTCCAATTAGACCATGTTGAAGTAAAGATGGTAGTAAAATTTTCATAATCCATAAAACATCTAGTACTCCATATAATCCTCGAGACATGACCTTTTGATGGGATGATTTCGTTAAAAACTAAGCAACGAATTGATATCCAATAATGCAGCAACCTAAGCAGAGCATTGTATGTTTCACCACCTATCAGAAAATAGGGTCTTGCCAACAGGTGCCCCTGGCACATTAGATTAGCCTTAATAAATGCCGTAGATTTGAACTTATTACATTCCATAAAAAGAAAAAGGTTATAAATAATTTTTATAAAAGAAAAAGTTTATAAATTCATACTTAAATTCTGAACTTAAATTCAGTAATCATTAATTATTTTAGTAAGTTTGATGCATTAAATGTGCTTTAACCAATGCCCACAGCCACAGGGCACTGTTTAGCATTAGCCCAGAAAATAAAAAGGCAAAAAAGATCCAAGGCATTCTCCACTGCCATATAGAAAAGATTGCGAAACAATCCAATAGTCAAGTTTAAGTTTTTTTCAGTGACTAGTAGTTCTACAAGCTCAGAGACAAGTAATACAAATCTACTTTGAATCGCATAAACACAATCCAATCTTCCACTACTAAAACTTTTCAGTGCATAATTCAGCAATAAAACCCAATATGAACCTCCCCAAAATCAAGCAAATTTGATTAACGACCCTTTTCAGATCAAGAATCAGATTACCTAAATGTGTATATGTGTGCTCCAAGAAGTACTCCAATAAAAATCTACTAACAGAGTGAGTGGAAGATAACAGTAACACCACCTGTCCAATTATCTCTTCGTCGCCCTTACAACCGGCAATAATCGATTTCTTGGCTCGAAGTATATCATCAAACGAAGCGCCCTCTGATAAACCCAGTACCTTCAAAGCATTCTCTACGGACATCTCGAATGGGGCCGAATCGTCGGCTCTGGAACTGGCCAAAAGGACCGTCGGTATTGTTCGGCGGAAGGGGGCCGACACCGCAGCCCCCCAGCACAATCTGTGGTTCTTGATCATCGCCGCCGTTATCTTCCCAATTTGACCCGTCTCCGGCCGCCATGCGCGGGCCGAACCGGCGGCGTAGCAGCCGACGATGGCGCGGTTGGACTGGGCCGAGAGAGTGGTGGCCATTTGTTCCCCCTTTATGCTGCGTGGAAATGTGAGGCTCTGTGCAAAGAATAAAGAGTGCAGACTATGATTTGTCAGTGTCGGATCATTTTAAATTATAAAAATTTATTTTATTTATTTAAATTATTAAAGTTCTATATGACAATTCGTCGGAATTGGATGAATAAGTGCATAACAATTTTGGTTTTTGATATAAATTTTTAAATTTTTCAAGTTTATAAATTAAAATTTATATTTAATTCAATTTAAATTTTGGAGAAAAAATTTGAAAACTATAAAAGTAATGGAATTTGGAGGCTGTTTTTCGCTGCAAGCCAAAACGATGGACGCGTAAAATACTAATAAAAAATTATTTAGTCAATGTCTAATTGTTTGATTTGAAGCGTCAAAACAATATTATTTTGATGCTTAACACGAGCTCTTATACGCAATGCACAGCAGCCTCCCCTAGTCCGAAAGTAATCCTATGCAAAATGCATGAAGTTAACCTCACTTTTTTTTAACAAAGCTGTTCAATTTATATCTAAAGAGTAAGACAAGCTTATTTATTTTGTTTTCAAAATCAAAAGCAAAATGGGTTTCATTTCAGTTGATTTCGAGACATATTGTCAAACCGGTTGGTTTGGATTGGATAATTTGAGTATTCATTTTGAACACACAAATATTAATAACATAACAGACATTCGATTGACCTCATTCGGCCACACCAGAAAAACCCCAACAAAGAATATAGGGACAAAATCTCTTTAATTACTTTGATTTACGAGAGAATTACGCACATTTTTGTTTGATTGAGATTTGAATGTCTATGATCTCCTCGGTGTAAGGATGGATTTCATGGCCAACGTCAAACTCGCATGAACACCCTTGTTGGTGGGTTTGTAGTCCTCTGTCTTGATGTTTTTGCCTCTTCGCTTAAAGTAGGATAACTCCGATCTCACTTACCCGTGGAAAATCATTTGAACTAACAACACAAATTTTCTTGTAACACCGTGTATAGAGTCAGACACCTGCCAGTGCTAGTAAATCGTATAAGAAGTGTTGCAAACTTTCTTGAAATGAAAATGGACAAGAGATCTGGTCGAGTCCCCTCGACGGACTGTGCCCATTACGTATGAGAAAAGTTCTTTGTTCTTCCGCTTTACAATGGGAATAGGAGCCTAAGAATTCACCCTACACCCGTCGACTTCACCTTATACCCGTTGACGACAAAATTGGATTTGAGAGGACCACCAGCTAACGGATCATTGGTTTTTCTAATCTCAGGGTTAGTGAGGTCCTATGTTGGGTGTTTCTTTCTTTCTTTTGTTCTTCAGTTGTTTTCTGGGTTCAAGGCTATAAAAGTTACACCAGAAGGACAGTTCTGAATTTGCTCTTTCTCAGACATTGTCAAACTTTTAAATCAAATATGCTAAGGATATCGAACACGTATATAAAAAATTTCTACGTCTTACCGAAATACCAAAATAAGCAGCTTACCAAAACATCATCAAAGCAAAATTTCATGCCTACATGGTTGTTAGGGAATCATATCGACATGTTACCTTTGTACAAAACTCACCGGGCACTATCATAAGCATCTCAGAAAGTCTGATGAAAAATGAGAGACAAAACTTTGGATAAAGGAGGTCATAACTACTTTAACGTCGCCAAAAATTTGATGAAAAACTCATGGTTCGGTGTCCTTATGCAAAGGAGAACGGATATCTGGAAGATCAGAAGGTTTAGAGAAATCGAGCCATCTCTTTCGTTCGCAGTGATTGAGACAAGGTCGCAAGACGAAACCAACCGTGACAGCCAAGAGGCTAATGACCATTACTTTGGAAGGAGCCAAGGCCAAAACAACAAATATGAATATGGTTGGAGGAATACACATCAAGATTGCTCCGAGTGTACCTACCGGTACCTTGTATGGCCGAGAAGCTGTGGGGTGTTTCACTCGCAGGGTCACAAATGCTATGAACTCCATTATCATTCCGAGACAGTATAAGAAGTTCTCAGCTGCGACGATCTCCTGAAAGCTCAACCACGATAGCAGAACTACACCCGACGCAGAGAATATGATCCCGGTAAGAGGCGTTCCGAACTTGGATCTCTTGGAGAAAAACTTGGGAAGCATTCCTTGTTCTGCCATACCTAGAAGTTGAAAGGAGTCGCTGCTCATTTCGGCCACAAACATGCCCATATTTGACACCGCGGCTGCAGCTTGGACCCAAAATCTCAACCGCACGCCACCTATCATTCGAGCAATATCAGAGAAATACCCATCACTCCACCGCTCACGATGAAGGGGAACAGCTCCTGTACCAATAAGAAGAGGGAAAAAATAATTCAAAATGACCAAGATAAGAGCATAAAAGAGAGCTCTAGGGATAGTTCTTCCAGGGTTTTCCACCTCTCCGGCCAAAGTACTGATTGAGTCCCAATAGTTCAAATTCCAGAAGAGTGTGTTCAAGTACAAGCCCCAATCCACAATGCTTAAGTCTACCACAGACCATCTTGAAGGCTCCAGTTTAGGAATTGAGACGAGCCCCATAACCACAAATGGTAGACTGGAAAACACCCCTAGCAATATCGCAACCGATCCCACTACGGTTAAACCCCTATAGTTCATATAAGTGAGTGCCATTGTTAGAGCCAGAATAGCTATCACTCTGGTGAAACCACCTTCTAACTGGGGAATGGATGATTTTAGGTAGTCGAGAAACAAAACCGGGTATAGTGCATTGTCGATCACCCCACTGAGCCATTTCATCCAACCGAGTTGGAAGCCCCAGAAGGGACCCAAAGCAGATGAAACCCAAACAACATACCCTGCATTTTCAGGGAACATGGTACCCAATTCTGCAGTTATTAATGCTTCGGGAACACTCCATACGAAGGGGAAAAGCAGAAAGCCGAGGAGGGCTAAAAGAGGACCGGCTGCCTTCACACTGTCTTCCACACCGAATGGACCCCCCGATACCTCGTAAAAGATCAGGAAAACAAGAGGCACAATTGAAAGCTTCTTGAAGTTTTCTAACCTGGGAGAAGATCCTTCCCCCAAAACCCCATATTCAGCATCATTGCGGTCTTGCATTTGAGAAGACGATTGCTTTGTTGATGAAACCCTTTGTTTCTGCAGATATGGATAATGCTTACACTTTCCTAAACATATGATGGTTCCTGATCATTTTGAAATATTGGTTCTTCAGTTTCTCCTTCCATAACATGTCTATTAATGTTAATTCCATCACACTTTCTTACCATTACCTCTAACCACAAGCAGCAAAATAAGAAGATAATGATAAGATAAACTATAGGTTTTCAGGTTGTACAAAGAAATGGAGACTCAAGTGCATGATACTGTGAATAAATATAGGCAGGCAGCACCGGCAGCACCCTTATTTGTAGCCTTATTTGTTATTTAATCTTATCTTGTTTGTTATTTAATCTTATCTTGTTTGTTATTTAATCTTATCTTGTTAAGGGTAATTTAGTAATTACATTAATTAGGGTTAGGTAGGCTTTTCTCTATATAAGCCGTTTATCTTTTCATTGTAATTACTTCTTCCAATGGAATAATACAGAACGTTAGTTTCTCGTCTCTCCCTTTGTATAGCTATCATGGTATCAGAACGTTAGTTTCAGGTTGTACAAAGAAATGGAGACTCAAGTGCATGATACTAGTTTACTAGCCTATTCGACTCGACCGCCTTCTGTTGACACAAACCCTTCGATAACTTATCTGCTGCCTTACTTAAGGAATAGGAATAGTTTCACGAGAGTGTCCGGATTAACTTAAGCATACCTCAACTAATCTCTGAATTTTCCACCATCGGGGGTGCAATTAAAGCCAGGACAATGCCTTGTATGGACTAGCTCCATAAGGGTTGATAGAACCTGAGAGGTTTCAAACCTTATGAGGAAGCAAATTCCTAACTCCCGGCATTGACCACCAAGCCAATCCCTTGACAAGAATAGTATTGGTTGCTCTTCCATCTTAGCCTTATACAAGATAATGTACTCCTAATTCACTCAAAGCATTTTCCTACAGCCACAACAAAGCCAACCATACAGCTAAGGCTTTCCATGGGGATATAACACAATCAAATGCTTGTCTTTTTCTTTGTAGTGATAAAGAAGGTTTCTGAGTTACTTACGTGCATCTCAATCAATCTCTGTTCCTCTGTCCTGATAGTTATTTAATCTTAGCGTGGGTTAGATCCTGATAATTGATTTGTTTTTTCACCCTATGAGCTCATTACCCGTAGACAAAAGACAGATACAAATTGCCAAATTACATCTGACAGAAATGAATGTAGATCGGTTTTCTCCATACAGCCAGATTACAGTGTGAATCTCACTTTCTATCGACATGCATATAGATACATTTTATTCTAATAGATGTACACATATATGCTTATTACATATATCCGTACACACTACATATCAAAGGAAAGAAGAAACTTGGGTTTTGCAATACCTCCGCTGGAGATTAGTCAAGCCACGAATTTCACCCAAGTTAATAATTACATTAACAATTTAAACGAGGAGACACTTGGGTTTTAAGAGAGAGAGAGAGAGAGAGAGAGAGAGAGAGAGAGAGATGTATACTGAGAAAACTAACCATGGAAGCGGTGTTGATGGAAGGTTGCGCAGGTGGCGAGGTAGTAGTGTGGCATTACGGCTAGAGATGATCCTACGAGTGGCCCACCACGCGTCAGCTTCGGGAGATACCGCAAAGTTCTCACCTGACAGACGAAATCACCGCTTGGTAAAACCCCGATCCTTTCGTGGAACCACATCCAGATTTCGAGTCTCAGTATATTTTGTTTTGATTAGTTCTTTTAATTATTATAAAAAAAATTAATTCAATCGAAGAAATATTTGACTTATAAATTTAACTTTTTATTTCAAAATTTTTAATTTTTAAAGTTTAAAGATTAATTTTTTGAATTAAACACCTACCGATATCTTGACCTAAATTTTTTTGTGATAATTAAAAAAACTAATGGAACAAAATAAATAATTTTGATTATCATAGTGAGATCTCAAAGTAGTGTCGTACAACGAAAATTGAACAGAATTGGACTCAAAATTATTTGGTATTCCGTAGGTGTGTTCGTTTTGAGTGTTTCTGAAACAATTTTTAGAAACAAAACTCTGAGACGTTGTTTGGTATAAGTGTCTCAGAAATTTTTCTGGAAAAAAAGTGTTTCAGAAACACTTTTTATAGAGAGATAAAATTGTCTGGGAAAAAAATAAAAATATGTAAGAAACTTGTTCCAAAAACTTGTTTGGGAAAAAATTCCCCAAACAAGTTAAAACGAACATAGCCATGAAAGATATTGTTCAATACAATAACGATAACAATCAAAATATGTTCAATATAATAAGGATAATGATCAAAATTATTTGATATTTAGTATTTCGTGATTATTTGGTATTCAATATTCAGTATAACAATATATATTGTTCAAAATCAGAATATGTTCAATACAATAACGATAACGATCCAAATTGAAATAAACTCAATCAACAAGTGATCTGTAGCTTCGTACACGACACAGCTCAATAACACGGTGAGTGCCACCTACAAATTCTTAGGCCACTCAAATTGCATTAAGTATAATATTTATTTCTCATATATATTTAAGAAGAGCAAGTTTACATTTTGTACATAAATTCAGATACATGTGTATTTAAAATAATTCAATGCAAATGATTGTAAGACTCTTTATTAATTTATAAATTTTACATTTATCAAAAGATTTTGAACATATTTATATCGAAATTTTATATAAAAATCTGTAGACTCTCAATTCAAGTATAATATGGCAACAACGAGAGACCACGCATTGACCTAACAAAAAGTCAACGAAAAATAAAACTTTGGCCCAAAATTCCTGGCCCACCCACCATTATTTTTACCACCAAAAAACAAAGCTGGCCCACCACGTAAGCTACAATCAGACAGATGTCCACCACAAAACCCACCCACATTGGTCCACGTGGCCCATAATTCTTCGTAAACATTAACCATTCGTTCACGCGCCCGTGCTATCTGGCTGCGGGCGTCGACATGACTCGCTCTCATCACCTAAAACACCACTCTCCACCCCGCTGGACTCTCTCTCTCTCTCCCCCTCTCAGTCTCTCTCTCTGAAGCAATACCTCTGATTCCCACTCTCTCTCTCTCTCTCTCTCTCTCTCTCTCTCTCTCTCTCTCAATCCAAATCCCTTCAGAATCCAAAAACTTCCAAATCTGAATCCAATTAGAAAACATCTGTAATTCTATCCAATTTCGATATGGGTTCGGAATCAAACTTAATCAAGGCCAGTTTAGATCGTGATTTTCATATAATCCCCCACGATCAGAGCTTCATCATACCCAACGGCATGAATCACTCCGACCAAAGCTCAATATTCCAAATCGCCGACGTAGAGATGGTCCCCTTGCAAGCTCTGACGTACACGAGTCTCCGAGACCTACTGCCGGCGTCTCCGCCGGACTCGATCTTGTGGCCGACGTACAAAGTCCGGAAGGACAGCTGGAGGGAGATTGCGATCAAGGATCCATTGTTGCAGCACGCGGCGTGGGCGTATCTACAGCCAATGACGACGGAGCGTGAGGCTGACGACCGGAGTTTGTTCTTGAAGTTGATGGACGGGTGCGGCGGTTTATTCAGCTGCTTTGGCGGGTTCTTAAACGACGTCGTGTGGAGATCGATGATGAGGCTGCTGTTTAAGGAGAATGTTGCTGATGGTCATGGCCCACGTAAAGTTGACAGATTAAGGGAGTGATTACTCTTTGCTCTCGGGTCACCGTCACGTGGTGGTCGACATTTTTTGCTCTTGGGACATCGTCACGTGGAGATTGGAATTTCTTGCTCTTGGGGACATCGTCACATGGTGATGCTCAGGATTTCTTGCTCACGGAGCACTGTTACGTGGTAGCCGAGATTTTTTCATGACTATATGTGAGGTTTAAATATGGACTTTCTATCAATGCGTGCAGTGATAAAGGTGTCGAGACATTACGTGCCGACGAAAGTTTTTCCTGATTAGTGATGATGAAGCTGCTTTTTTGAAGCTTCGTTATGACTGGTAGATATGACTTTGTACATAGCAAAGTGCGATTTTTGTTGAATTATTATCATTTTGGCCCCTTAACACCTCTTCATTCTTTTTAATGATTGTTTTTTATCATTTAGTATTTGCTTAGTCAGTGGCTGATGACAGGTAATCTAATAGATTATGGAGTTGATTATTTACAAAACTGTACAAAGATTCTCTTTCAATAAATATAAGTTGTTCAATGAAGAATTGGTCTATTTCCATATTATGTAATTGTAGTATTCACATATGTTATAACCCCTATGTTTTGTTTTACCAAAGTGATACAATATAAGTGCGAGAACTCTGTTGTGAACAATGCGCATAGAAGGTGTGTTATACGTTAAAATAGTACCGTTTTCGCCACCAAAAGACGTGATAGTTTTTGGGTAAGATTTTGATAGTCGAAACGCATCATTTTGATATGCGCACAACACACCTTATTGTACACCAGACAATAGGGTCTCTATTCCGAATCAATATATGTCAATTTAAAAGTGTACCATATGTATCTTCTTGAATCACTTGAAATTTATTATATTTTGTGAATGAGGTAAAACTTAAGAAATAATTATTAAGTTTTTTCTTAAATAATTTATTTACTTCAACACCGAAGTACTCTCACACATGTATTTTGCCGAGCTCGCCGATTTAAGAAAGGCAGTTAACAATCTTGAGTTATAGTGAGACAGAACTCTGGATATCTCGAGATAAGTTCTAATTAGATATGGACGAAGTGTCCTAGACCAACTCAACTTAGAATTAGGAGTTTGAGGTTAAATGAAACTCGAACAGTAGAAAATAATTCCCTAGAGAGTCCAAATAAAATTTGTCTCATTAGTTGCCAATTAAAAGACACTTCTACTTCGTTTTAATGCAAAAGTAGAGACCCAAAAGAATTGAGATTGATTTCATCACATAGTCTATAAATAAAGTTGCATCCCAAGGTAAAAGGTGCATGCTAGTTTGCAGTTTTAGTTATCCGTTAGAGATATTCTTATGATCATCGTTTTGACTTAATCATCAGAGCATCTTTCCGCTACAGAGGTAGAGGTTCTTTGATGGTTTCTTGCCAGATCACAGGTTACAAAAGACAAAGAGAAATACTTTATGCTAGTTATTGAGGTATTATTTTTCTATTGATTGAGAAAATCACCCACGAACATTTTGTATTGATGTTTTTAACATTTGCATAAAAATACATAATATTTGAGTAGAAATTCATAATATTAATTTAAAAATTCGTACATGACAAAATTTTACAAGTTACAAATGTTATGAGTTCATAGTTAATATTATGAACTTGTGTCTACATATTATGATTTACTAAAAGTTTTAAGTTTGAAAACTTTCGAGCGTTATTAACTCGTATAGAGTTAGGTTATACGAGACTATGCTTTGATCTTATGAATTGCCAAAACTATGATTTGTATTAGTTATTCGATTGATCTTTTGATAGGGAAAGCAACTATTTGCATTTACAAAACACCAAAATTCTTCAGACTTTACATCGAAGTACAGTTGAATTGTGAGTTGTGAGTTGTTTAAGTTTGATTTAAAAAGTATATAATTTTTTAATAAAACTTTAGCAGTCAATTTGATATTAATTGAGTTTTTAAATAAAACGAATTGAAAGACGTATCCAAACTCAAATATGTTTTTGTGATAAGTAAATCTTGTACAAGTTTTTAATGAATCAAACATATATCAAGTTTGAATAAATTACTCGCATCACAGTCCTAACGAGGTTCCACATAGAATCAAAATAATCATCTACAGTCTTAGGGAGGGTCTACCCATATTCTAGGGACGAATTAATACAACTTCCGAACACAGATGTGTCCGGTACCGTTAGATGTACATAGAGCTCTTGTATTGCCGAGAGCTCCACATGCATCTAACTGTGCAGAACACATCTGTGTCCAAGAGTTTGTAAATCCGTAGTATTACTCTTAACACAAACTCGGATGAGGCCTCATACGAACTCACAGTTCACAAACTGTGAGTCTCAAAGCACGCACCTTGCTTTCATTAAGTATAATCCAACGTCACGTCTAATCCAATCAATCAAGCGTGCCTCGACCATTTTTCACGTTTTGTAATCCAATTCCACATCTAATTTGGCTAGTCAGACGGGCACTAATAGTTAATAGAAGACCGTGTGATGCCATTAACGACTTGAAACTACGTACACAGATTGAAACATAATTTAAGACTAGTGGCTACATACAACTCGATACGAAATGAATTACAAACCGAACAAGAGTTAATACTTGTAATGGATCAAAATGACGGGTTGTTCTCGCTACTCGACTAACAGAACCGAGACGAATCGAGGAGGGAACATCAGAGGGATTTATTAACTACACAATTGTTGAAACTTCGAAAGGTTTGAATGAAAGGGACACCGGAGGGTCTCATAAAAATTGAAAAGTCTCGGTCGTTTCACACCCCAAGAGTCACCATAATGCTCCACGATGTCTCATTCATGTACTATCTAAAGACCATTCCGTTTGTGACTCCATTCATTGCTAGCAACTCAAAGGTCATTTCGTTTCAGTATACCAAAGTTCTTTATATACTAAGCTCGTTTTTGGTATTGCACACAGATTAGTTCACGAAATTTAGTCTATCCCGAGTTTATTCTTCAAGTGAGAGAGAGTCAGACACGAATAAATTTGACAGGCAAACGAGGTTAGGTGTTACCTAGTTCGTAGAACCGTTTTATCTTGGAAAACGACGCCGAAGGTATCCTCCAACATCTACGGTGAGGCGGCAATTTAGTCTTAAGAAAACTGTATTAAACACAGAACTCGGATCGATAACATTGTATTGATTTTCGTATTTCGATTCTTATGTTGTATCGTTGTTTCATTTCTATATTGTTGATTTTGTTCTTAATAAAAATAAATGTATATTTTTTGAATTCTCGATTTTTCTATGTGAGGAGAATCTAGAATTCAACAAGATATAACAGGCAAAGTGCCTATAAGCAACCTTACTAAATGCACTTCTTTCTAAGAGGTCCAGAATAGTTGGGTCATTTTTTTGTGGAACCTTACTAAATGCACATCTTTCTAAGAGGTCCAGAACAATTGGGTCATTTTCTGGAGGGGATATTTTGAAGGGACTGAAACTAGACAGTCTAATAGGTCAAAAGCAAGTTGGAAAGGAAACAAAAGATGCACATGCCAATTGTCATACATAGGAAAATGACTCATCTCAACCCTCCAGTGGATGTGAACATAAAAACTCCATACCCACGGCAGATACTAGAAGGAACCAAGAGCCATAACAACTATCACCCGACCCAAGAAAAGCAACCAGTAGGTGAGAAATCGATAGGCAGGTTTGAGGAGTATCATTAACACGATTCGAACTACAACCCCCAAAACCTGAACCAAGCTGCCACTAAAGGGTGGCGGTTCTAACCTAAGGTTGAACAGCCCATACTACTAGCAACATTGAAATAATCAAGCTTGTTTTCGTGAACTGGCACAAACCAGTACTTATGCCAGTTCGCACTTGGGGTGCAGCAGGGTTGGTCACCCTCTAACGGGCATCATTTCATCATGTATAAAGACTTGACATGAATCGTTCATCCCGTAAATCTCGATGTGTAGAATAACACTGAGAAAAATCAATTTAATCTGATATCCCTAACTTAGTTAAGAAATCACCATTTGTACGAGGCTATAATCTATGTAAACAAGAATTCAATCCAAAAATAGTCCAAAAATATGATGCATTAATTCGGTTACTGATATTTGTTTAACTTGATTTTCGACAAGAACGTTCTACGCATCAAATTCTACAAAATGAACAGTCCAATTCATATTTTCGAGCTCAGGATGATGCCCTTCGAAGGGCACAGCCACCCCTCCTGTGCCGCAAGGACAGCAGGTCCCTGGCTCCGTGAAAGTCAAGTGCACCACTAAATAGTAAACACCACTGAAAACTTGGGAAAAAAAAAGTAACGGCATAAGCTAAACTAGAGGAAATTCTCATATAAATCGGAGGGCATATTGTTGGAAATTCAAAGAGTATGAATGAAATGGGACACCGAAGGGTCTGTCACCAATCCGAAGATCTCGGCTGTTTTACGCCCCAAGAGTCACGATGCCCATGATGCCTTATTTATGTCTAGCATTGAAGATCTTGAGAGTTGTAGGATTCTAAGAATCCCTCCGTATCTATTTATGTGGTATTTTCACGTTTTTTTTTTAGGGGTCGAAAAATTCCTATTTACATTTTCATATCATATTGTTGGGGTTTTTGTAAAAGAGAGAAAGATAGACACAACAAGGTTCGATAGGCAGTTGGAAGATCGGTATTTCTGAGGAGTACTTTTATCCTGGGAGACGACGCCAAAGCAAACCTCCAACACCCACGGTGGGACAACAATTTTATCTTCAAGGGACTGGGTAAAACACAAGACTCAGTTCATTGTTTTCCGATTAAATTTTTATTTCTGTTCATTATTTTGATGCGATGTATTTTCGGTTTCAACTATTAATGAAATAGATGTATATTATTTGGAATTCCGCGTGTTTTACGAATCTATCTCACTACCTTTTTCCTACACACATGTCTAAGTCCCTGGTTACAATTAATCTGGCCACAATTGAAAACTGCACAAGCAGATTTATGCGCACAGATTAAGACACTGATGTAGTCACAACCGTCCAATATATGTAAAGTCTTCACCAGTATATAAGGTCCATGTGCATTGACAATGTATCCGTATCTGTGCACGTAAATTTGTGTACAGAGACTTTCCAAAATTGTAACCAAACACGAACCCTAACATCGTTATTTAGATTCAAAAACCAGTAAACAGATTCAATCAATCCAGAAATAAGAAACTGAACTGGAAATGCACAGTCTCAACACCAACTTAAAGCAGATAAATCACCGAAGAACAACAGAGTAAGAAGGCACCTCTAGGAAGAAGGCAGAGTCTTTTTGTGAGGTTTTCTGCAGAGAATCATATGCATTGGGGTGAAAATCCCAGTCTCACCTCCTCTGACCAGATAATCAGCCGTCTTGAACAGCATTTCATGAACATCCACAGTACCCGTTGGCGCAATACCCAGAAAAGAAAGCACAATCACCACAATGTGGTTCCTCCAGTAGGCAATCCTCCCCATCTTCAGCCTAACCCACCACGGCCCTGCCGGTGGCTTCGCCAAATCCCTCTCCTCCACCACTTCGAACCCTACCTTTTTCGCAATCTCTGGAATTTGATCGTAACTTCTCAACCCAGGCAAAGCATTCCCTCTCTCGATCTCCAGTACGATCTCAACGTGTTCCGGATCCTCACCACGGTACAATTCCGTCGTCACCTGTTGGTTGTTACGCCAGAAAAACGATCACGAGAACGAGAATGAGAATTTGTTTCTCTACGCTGAAAAATTACCCGAGCCAAGAAACTTGCAGGACTTGTCACGGGGCCAGTCGTGGAAATATACATAAACTCGATATCACATCCCGCGAAACTTTTTGAATACTCTATAAATTTACACTCTTGCAAAATTTATTTTGCACTACTTTATAGATTCTGACTATAATTTTAAAAATCTATAATTTGCAATCTAGAATCTAAAATATAAAACATAATTGGCTCCTAAACAAATAGCAAAGTTTTTTTTTTTTTATGATATACCAAATTGAGAATCACATCCTGTTACCAATTTTTTTTTTTCCATCTCGACAAAATCGACAGGGAAGAAATTTGTGACGATAACAAGTTAAAGTGTTAGAAATGTAGAATGTTAATAAGATGGATGTGCGGTCAAATACCATATTTCAAAGATTTTTTGGATGCGAAGTGTGAAAACAAAAGAACACAAACAAGGCGAGATTAATTAACAAAGAAATTTTATTAATTTTCAAAGGATAGCAACATTTGACTGTGTTGACAGCTGTGCAAATCTACTTCAAATTAAGCAAAAGAGAAATGATTTGGGATGTTGAAGAGGTATTTCTTCATCTCTAACATGATATTTGTAGACAAATTTCTCCTCCAAAATATTTGAATCCCAACAATTATTTTAATTTCTTTTAACTACCTTATAACTTTCTTATCTTTTGCCTTTGAATTTAGATATGTTAACACATTTTATTTTACTCTTATTATGTTATCACATATGTAAAAATATAATGCCAACACATCCCCCAACAGTTGCAAAACCAAATGGAGACTGCATGGAGCTTGGGTCCTGCCAATTTTTTAAAAAATTATATTTCGACTCCCCAAATTACATTTTGACTTCCAACCTTAGGTTTCATTTCCCTGCTAGGCTGTTACCCCTCAATTATCAAGTTTAATACAAATTTTAGTCATTTATGAGGGTTGATCATTGAAAATCTACACACTTTTTTGCTTCACTATGTAAAAAGAATATAGTTTTGTTCATGTGAACAAAATTTATTCACTCTATGTTCATTTTGATATCCTATTTGATGATCGAAATTATCTACTTTTTTATTAATTTTTTTAGTTATTACTAAAAAGTTTAACTCAATTGAAAATTGATAAGTCGATAAATGTTTGACCTAAAAATCTTAATTTTTAAGTTTTAAAAATTAAAATTTTTGAAGCAAAAAACTAAATTTTTAGGTCAAGTACTTATTGATATCATGATTAAGCTGAATTTTCTCGTGATAACTAAATAAATAAATTAGAATAAAATAGATAATTTTGATCATAAGAGTAAGATGTCAAAATAGTCATACATGATAAAGGATGAACAAATATGAACTCATGTAAAAAGGACTAATATTTTGAGATAATCTAAAACGAAATAGAGGATTAAGTCCACACCTTCTCAATTAAAATCTAGTCCTCCAAGTTCAATTCTTAAAGAAGAGAATCGTAACTACTGATTTTTGAATTTAGAAAAAAAAAATTTATTTAAATTATGGGATTATAACACTTTTCTTAATTCGTTAAAAACAATTTTGTTGAGCCCAATCTAGAAAGATATGCGCGTAACTTATACGATTTGATAGGTACGATTATTGCTTCGTTCGTACGTTCATTAATCTTGAGATAATCATCGATATTGAAGTAAATCACCACATTATCTCTATCATACAAATGACAATAGTGCATGGTCAACACAAACTTAAAACCTCTACGTTCCGCTTGCAGCAACCACAATCTAATTTGTACGAGATTCAACAATCGAAACTACCGATAGCTATCGGGTAAAGAAGAAGTCGCCTTTAAAAAAAATTACGGATATCAATGTATCTTATACGAATAATATACATAAAATGTTAAACAAAGACGGATATCAACGTATATTCGTACTTATGAATATTAATGTATTTTTTTTTTTTTTATAAATTATCCACCGTTGGTTAGCATTTTCTATAATAATATATACATAAAACACCAAAAATAAGAACATTACCCATTCATACGATACATATAGCGATCCAGGCTTCAGCACTCTGTAAATCTCACCGTAAACTTCTTCGAGCTTTGGCGCGTGGCAGGTGGCCTCGATGGAGTACGCGCCGTCGAAGCTGTTGTCATCGAACGGCATTTCGAGGAAGTTTCCGCAAACGACCTCGCATTGCGAATCCAAACCAGCCTTCTTGTTGTGAGCTCAAGCTCGTTTCACTTGGTAGTCGTTGATCGTGATTCCGACGACGTGAGCGCCGGAATGGGCTGCTATCGCTCGCATGGGGCCGCCGCCGACGCCGCATCCGGCGTCGAGAATTCTTTCTCCGGGTTTTGTTTTGATGAGATCGACGGCCATTACCTCGTATTGGCGCATGGCGTGGCTGTGGGATTTCTTTGGGATGGAAGGCGAGAAGTGGAAGGACTTGTTGGGATTAACCCCAATCCCACGAACACCAACAAACACACACACAAGAGCGAGAGAGATTGAACAGAGAAAAAATCCACTAAAACAGTTTACAAAAACTCTGACCGCGAAGAGGAACAACCAAATCCGGTGTTCGACACTCAACTCGCACAGATCTTCTCTCAATCTCACCGGTGTATCATTCGCAGCACAATTCCGCTTACGAAACAATGACACACTCACTCGTTAAATAAAACCTACACATAAGCACCTATATATAGGGGAGGAAAGAAGAAGACCTAGTAGACCTAGAAAACCTAGACCTAGCCCACTAATGGGCTAACCGGCCCACTTTTGGTGGACCACAAACCCAACAATTCACCCCCTCCACCACAAGTGGGTAATTGTCGGTTAAACTACTCTTTAAGTCAAAGAGTCCGCACCCCCACAATGGAGTGCCCGCACCCCCTCGACGGATGCCCGCACCCCCTCGACGGATGCCACGCAAGGACTTGCTTCTTCAGCCCGTGACTCCACTTCTCCAACGCGTGCACGCAATCTTTCAGAAGTGTAACCGTCACTAATCAAACCAGGTGCAAATGAGACACGCTTCCTGGTCGTTTCCGTGGTCGCCATTCCAGTGCACTTTTTCAAACACGACCTCGTCTCAATGCCCTCTTGAGCTTTCCAGTAAACATCCCGAAGCCCACGCTCACATTCCAGCACAGGAGAATCATTTTGGGCCCACTGATTCTTCCTACGCCAATTCCGTGAACGTCGATGCGACCTCCTTGCTTCCCGTTTACTCCGTTGCCTTCCCTTTTCGTTGGAACCATGTTTGTCAGTTGCTCCATCTGTCCAAACACTCCCATCCAACCTGTACAGATGCCCAATCTTCTTACCCTGTAGTGAGGGCCCATTTTCCTTGCGAACATTTAGAACACCCCCACTAGCAGAAAAACTGCTACCCTTCAACTCCAGCACTCCCAGAGAAATAACATTCTTCCTCAACCCAGGAACATGTCGCACATCCGTGAGTTTCACCCGTCTTCCATCTGACATACGAAACTGGACTGCCCCTTTGCCAACAATCTTGCTAGCTGTTCCGTTGGCCATCCTAGCACTCCCCTCATCGCATGCTTGATATTCCGTGAAACTCTTCCTGTCCGCGCACATATGGGCTGAGCATCCTGAGTCCAACACCCAGTCCTTTCTCCCAATTTCAGTGCCTGCAGTAGTGACCAGAAGTGCATCTGAATCATACACAATACCTGCTGTGTAATCGTCACCCCCTGCTTTATCTCCTTTCCCCTTCGGACAATTCCGCCGAATATGCCCTTCTTGGCCGCACCGGTAGCAGGTGACCACAAACTTGCGACCCGAAGACCCAGACCTGCCGTGATTAGAACCTCCAGCCCTTTCCTGAGTTCTTCCACGCCCTTCAGTGATGAAGGCTTGCCCTCCATCATGACTGTGAATGCTCATCTCCTTCCTCCTTGCCTCCTCACTGAACATAGCATCCGTGACCATGCTCATGGTCAACTTTCCGTCAGGAGCTGAGTAACTGAGAGAAACCACCACCGTCTCCCAGTCATCTGGCAAAGAACTGATTAGCAACAGGGCCTGCAACTCATCGTCAAACTTCAACTTGACACTGGCTAGATCATTCACCATACTTTGAAACCCACTAACGTGTATGGCAACAGAAATCCCACTCCGGAGTTTCAAACCAACAAGTCGCCTCATCAACAGCGCCTTGTTCCGCGATAACTTAGACTGATAATTCTCCTGCAATGTAGTCCAGAGAGTGTACGCATCAGTCTCCTCGCAAATATGATGAAATACCTCCAATCCGACGTACTGTCTAATAAGTCCGACAGCCTTTCGATTGAGCTTCCTCCAATTTTCAGCCGACGTTGCCTCCGGTTTAACCCCCTTGAAATCAATGGGATCCATCAAATCCTTCGTGTATAACAGATCCTCCATTCTCGGCTTCCAAATTGCAAAATTCTGTGCCGATAACATAATCATTGAACTCAAGCTACTAACGGCAACCTCCGTTATCTTGCTAAACGCTCAAACAGCAAAATAACACAGCAGTAATAATCCCAGGACTGACCCTCAACTCAAAAAACTCCAAAATAGTGCCCAAAACGGTAAAACCTTACCAAACCAGAACTGTAGGAGTTGAACCAGCAGAAACGGATCGCGGAAATGGATCGGGCTCGTCGAAACGAGTCAGGAACCGGTCCGAACCGGCCAAGAACCGGCCTGGAAGGGCCTGAACCGGCCACTGGAAAAGACTTGAACCGGCCGGAAAAACTGGGCGGCGTCACAGCGACGCGCCGCCTTCAAGCCGCGCGTGAGGGCGCGTCCGGCGTCCTTTCGCGACCGTTCGACTTCCGTTGAACTCGTCTCGTCGAGATCAACCCACTCGTGTCCTCAAAATCCCAAACCGATGTGTTTTGACCCGAGCCCAGTCGTCCGATCCGTGCGCCTCCGTCCGTTTTGTGTTCAAACGGACCGTGTGTTTCTCCGGCGTGTTCGGCCACCGAACCAAAACTCTGATACCAGTTGTTGGGATTAACCCCAATCCCACGAACACCAACAAACACACACACAAGAGCGAGAGAGATTGAACAGAGAAAAAATCCACTAAAACAGCTTACAAAAACTCTGACCGCGAAGAGGAACAACCAAATCCGGTGTTCGACACTCAACTCGCACAGATCTTCTCTCAATCTCACCGGTGTATCATTCGCAGCACAATTCCGCTTACGAAACAATGACACACTCACTCGTTAAATAAAACCCTACACAAGCACCTATATATAGGGGAGGAAAGAAGAAGACCTAGTAGACCTAGGAAACCTAGACCTAGCCCACTAATGGGCTAACCGGCCCACTTTTGGTGGACCACAAACCCAACAGGACTGGCCCCAACCCCACTCGTAGATGTCGGTGACGAGGTTGTAGAACGTATCGACGAAGTCCGGGACTTTTTTGGCGCTCTCGATTTCCTTAGGGCGGCGGAAGAAGGACCAGTACTGGTTGTATTTGTCTAGGATTATGTCGGCGGGGATGGAGCCGCCGGAGAGGTTGACGGCGCTCTTACCTTTTTGATTGGCGGAGCCTAGGATGCAGAAAAACCAGTAGAAGAGGCCGCCGGCGATGAGAGCCGCGGTGGAGAAGAGAGTGAGAGCGTCCATGATGAGAGAGAGAGAGAGAGTGTGGAGAGTGACAAGAGAGTGGATCTTCACTGCTTTTTCATATGTAAAAACAAAAATACTATCTTATCTGGTCCATAAAAGGAAATAAAATACATCGTTAGACTAGATTTAAAGAAGTAAAAATAACTTTCATTTAAAAAAAGATTAAAAAAAAGCTCGTAAAATTAAAAAATAATTTTGATGATCAACCTCGCAAGTCGCAAACGCCAACTATTTAGGGTTCAGGAACAACTAACTCACTCATTAAATTTTCATGCAAATCGCGAATCAAGTTGGCGAGATTGGAAGTGGATCGAGGGAGAGGAATATCACAGATGATCGTCGTTTGTGAGGGAGTCGACAACCCCCGATCCCTAGATGGTCAGCATTTGTGAGGTTAATCGTCAACAATTCTTTAGCCGAAGGACGAAGTCGTCACGAGCCCTAAAACACTAGAGATAGAGGTCTGCATGCATTTTTTTTTTTTATAAAGGAAATTATGATGTGTTAAATTAATTTTTTTTTTTTGAATTCGTTTTAAAACGAGGTAATTTTGAGATGGAGGAGTTTAGAGTTAATAAACAAAAATTAAAAAAATGTCTGTAGTAGAGCACTTACTTTTTTATTTTTTAAAAAAAAAAATGATGGCAAAGGAAATATTAAAAAAGGGAAAGAGGGGAGTACTTTTTTTATATTAAAAAAAAATCCCTAAAAGAAACGTGAGTCAAACATTTATAAAAGGGGGACATGTTTCCATATTTTTAGAAAAAAACATGTGAACATGGGAGGTGGCCCATGTGGCAAGGAAACCAAATATAACAAGCTGTACTTGTATTAAAATAATAAAGATTAAAAAAAAAATCAAACCAAAACAAAACAGAAGATGTGATCGACCGATAAATCGTAAGGTCTTAACTCGCGAAACACAAAGCTTCAAATTAATAAAAATAATTAAATAATATCGAATACTAAATGGTCGAGTTTTTCGTTTAACAAAATTCAAATCTAATGTTCCAAATTAACAGTGAGACATTACCATTTCACGAACCATCCAATAACAATTTACCTCCGAATAATTAATAAAATAATAGAATCCATTTACCAAATTTTAAAAAGAAGATGCGAATGTAGAAAAAAAATTCTAACACAAAATGCAATGTCTTATAAAGGCCAATAAAATAAGTCTCGTGATGTCGCTAGAGTCGTCATTGGCTAATGCCCTTGTCTCGCTTGAGAAATAACGTGGAATTAATCCGTCAATTAAAAACTCGATAAATGACGAAGCATGCATATTATAATAGATCTCTAAAATATGAACTAAAATATTAATGCTATCAACAAAAATATGACATGCGAATTAATGTTCAACAAATAAATAAAATAGAACAATGTATCATTTAATTAATAACAAAACTCAATAGTGATCACAACGTGATATCCAGCTATTATTGAAAATAACAGTTAGGGTTTGTCAAATTTACATAATTTCAAATATATACTGTTTATATTGAACCAACCAGAACTCCTCTGATACTGTGGCTGCTACTCTCTCTCTCTCTCTCTCACACACACACACACGCAGAGACACATTGAGAAGAACAACCCTACGGCTGAAGCTGCATTATACTGCCGTGTTACCTCTCGCCTCTCCCGGCTTTAAGACACAAAATCATGACTTGGTACATATATACACACACAACATTCAGATGTAGTACTCCTTCTATGAAAAGATTTCTCATTTTGTTAAAATACAAACTAATCAAATTTTGATGATCTGAACTATTCAATGTGTTTAAAATATATTTTCAAAGATATTTGTAATAGATCGACTCAAAAAAAATATCCAAAAAGATTTGATCTAAATAGTTTTTCATAAAAACTAATTAATTTTGTTATTGATACGTACTGATATGTACCAGTATACTGTTTCAAATTTATCGCTAAAAATATACATTTATTAATTAATATTTCTTAACATTAAATCACATTTGATGTATAAAATAAAACATCAGAACTTAAAAACAAATCACTAAACATAAATGAGAATAATTTTTTTTGCTAAGCTAAAAAATGATAATTTTAATTTCAATTTATATATAATTACCTACAAAAATAGTTAATTGAAATTAAAAAAATAAAAATACGCACCCATATGGTATGGTACTAGCCGGAATAGTACGGAACAAATTGATACGATGACCAAAACGATACGCCAGTAATTTGATACCGGCCAATACGGTACAAGATAGATGAGTTAGATTTGAGGGGTTCGCTGCCCCCCACCATATCGCCCAAATTTGCTAAGTGGGTGATTTGAGGGTTCAAAAGGGAACGGGGAATCCTGATGTGTACTGCGCACGGTGGGGTGTGTCGCACATCAAAATGACGTCGTTTTGACACATAAAAAACTGCCCACACACTTTTCGAATTTTCGAATAATTTTTTACACGTCAAAACGACGTCATTTTAACGCGCAGCACACCCTGCTATGTATTGTGCATAACAGGCCCTTGGTCCGTTCAAAAGTTGCTGGTTGATGGTAGCAAGGAGGAGAAAAGCTTGAATAGTTCTTTTGGGATCAAACTGCTAAGAGACAAAAGCTTGAGGGAACTCTCTTGCATAAGTTTAGTGATGCAAAGCAACAAAAAGAATTTTTGATACACAAGGCATAAAATAAATAATCTAGGTCCAATTCATATATAATCTAGGTCAAACATACATCCTAAGAGATAACTGATTAACAATTGCCTCCGCTTTCTACCAATCATAGCACTCTAACTCAATCCACAAGCTGGTCATGCATCCAGAAGTGGGCCTATGGCAGACTCGTCAAGTCTTCGGTCTAACAATGATTAATTTGGTAAGACTTTGTCCAAGACAGATAAGGAGGTAGCTGAGTTCTTAATGGTCCTTCGGCCCGGCCCATCTCTAAAGCAAGCTGGGCCGAAAACATTAGAACACCATACGCCCCAAGTCCTCGTGGGTCCGGCCTACTAACTGGAACGAGAAAAGATGAAACAAAAACCCAAAAACCACTTAGAAGAGTTGAGCTTGTTTATCACACTATGTACAATTATACAAGTACCTCATAAACAAAAGTTTAATGTGCCATCTCTCAAATGAAGAAGTCTTCAGGACCAGAGATAGGGCCTCCGCCTTCATCCGAGGAACCATCACTGTTTGCGTTAAATGCCAGAAAAAGCTCGAGAATTTCGCGTGCTGGTGCAGAATTCTCCCCGCTGCGCTCTGGACTTGGCCTTCTTCGCCTTTGCCGTGATAACAACTGCAGCATCAGGTCCTCTGGAGACGCCATGTGACACTTCCAGCCCATCAACCTAGGTCTCACCTGGAAACAAAGCAAACTATGATTAGCATAACCATCATCAAAGGCACAATGATCACAACCATAAACCTATCTTTACACCAATCATTATCAGAGTCTTCTATCATTCGTATCATTCTCATAGCTTTCTAACCATCGTTTTCGTTGTCATAACTATACGGATCAGTACAACCATTGCAATTCAAAATATCTCATGAATCAGCCATCATCCTCATCAAAATAAATCATCATAGTTGTTGGTATCATTATCAACACAGTAATCATTTTCTATATCAACAATGAGAAAGACAAGGATTTGATAATGTATCCGAAGCCTATCCACAAAAGTGCAAGTAGAGAAATTCAAGCTACCTCTGCAGGGCAATGTAGGTTGTAGAAAAGAATAAGGATATTGCGTACCGGGTATATTCATAACTATAATGATAATTCCCACTTTTCTATTTGGATACCAAAACTACCTCTGCAGGCCACGATATTACACTGCCGTATATCAATAGATACTACCAGTACTATGGTCCACTATGCACATTTCCAAGATACAAAGAGAAAAGTAGTCGAGTCACATAGATAGGACTTAAGACAGAATCATTCTACAGTATTTAAGATCTTAGGACACCTCAATATTGGAGTACAACTATGAAAAATCTACGCTAACTTTCTACTGAAGACAACCAAGTAAAGGCATGAAAGCAGTTCCCCTTCCTTTATTGGGCAGGAACCGGGCACCATACAGATCCATCTGCAAAAAAATGTCTCGGGGATTTCATAATACCCATACTAGAAAGTTTGACATAATCTTACAATGTGGGTGAACATACCATTATAAAAACTTAAACACTCTGCAACCTGGTTGATTTACAATATAGATAATATCAGCTCAGTAGGACCAGATTGTACGGAGAGCTATCTTTCCAAAACTTTGAAGTCCCAATTAAATATATGGTCCAGCAAGCAGTCCACACCAAAAATTGATCCATGCGAAACATTGTGGATATTCCAAGCAAGAAGTTGGCAAGATACCAAAATTTTATAAGTTTCAAATGTCTTCTTTAATATAACAAATTATACCTTTTGAATATTTGTAGGCAGAGTAGCTTTGTCAAGGGCCTTTGGAGTCCATATCTTTATGTCTTTCTCGATCCCGCTGCTGGCAAGAACAGAGGTATGAGGATGAGACTCAATGCAGTTCACCACATCCTTATCCCCTTGCATAACACGAATGAGCTTTCCACCCACCTTCTGCCAGATAAAAATCCTGCCACAGTCTGACCCACTCACAACATACTCGCATTTAGGCCCAAAGAAGTTTACACCCTTAACTGTGTCACAGTTCCTATGCCCCTTGTAGACTTGGGGACCAAATTTGACATCTGCAGCCATATCTTGTCCCGTTACACCTGCATCACTGTCGATGGACACTGGGGAGGCAGGAGCAGGATTGGGACCCAATCCCATATCTCTCGCGAAGAGATAGATAAACTCATCGTTGTAAGAGACCACAAGCTCACTCTGATCCGAGAATGCCAAACCAGTTATTCCCACTTCCTCGTTGCCAATCAAATGTGAAGGGCAGAAGTAGTCTGCTGGCTGACCGAAATCAGTCGACCCATCCCACTTATATTTCCGGATATCGTAAAGTCTAGTGTACTCATCGGAACCAGCAACTGCAAACAGATTTGGATTCCTTGGATCTACTGCTATTGCATTTAGATTAACAATTGGCATGTAAACACGGTCACGGAGGGACTGGCAATTAAAAAGTTTTGTAGAAGCTCTGGTTCTCAGATCAAACTGTGAGAATAAACAAGTTTGTCAAAGCATTAGAGTTCAGAATTTACGAAGGCAAGGAAAACAAACAGAACGTTCAAGAAAAGCAATGTTCATAAACACGAAAACTTACGAAAGGGACATAAGCAATTGTTATCAAAGTACCTAGAGGTCCTAGGTCAACTAAACTTTGAGAAAAAAGTGGACCCAATCTAGTTCCCATTAACCGGTCTGAAAGGGGAGATTGGCTACAGACCTAACCTTTGGCATTAGTTAGCAACATGGTGGCTCTTAGGTATGAAAAAACAAGATGAATTGTGACTTACATGCTGAACCAATCCATCTTCACCACAGGTGTACAAAACATGAGGGCTTCCAGGTTCAACAGCCAACTTATGAGCTCGGCCTTGGTGCTTCCCCAGCATTTTTGTCTCCACTTCCCCACGTTCTAGAATCTGCGCATGTCTTACCTACAATTGAGCACTATTTCATTAAGAAGAACACCTTAATTTCAGTGTCAACAAAATAATGCCAGTAGAATCAGATCTAAAAGAACAGAGAACCACACTTCAGATTTGAAAAAGGAAGAGCAAGAATTTAGGTTATATTTGGTTTGATGGAATAAACATTGGAATGGAATGGAAAGACATGGAATGCGGTGGAACAGTGATTCTTATTCCTACTTTTAAAGCATCGATCTAGATGGCTAAGAAATATCCAAGGTGACTCCCGATGGAGCAACTAAGAAATTTCCTGGAGCATGCGGCATGAGTGGCCTTGAGCAAGGTGGCTCAGGGTGGAGTCTAATGGCTCTCGATAGACTAGGAGTGTTGCCCAGGGACATGTTGAAGACTGGAAAGTAATAGTAGATCAAGGATTAAGGATTAAGGGGAAATTGGACAACCTTGGTAATCAGATTCAAGGGGTAGTAAGACCAGATATATGGTCCCACATGAGGGGTATATCGTTGAGACGTGTGATAAATAGTCGCACATTGAATAAAAGGGTAAGGAGATGGCTCTTAACATATACTGGATGGGTTCAAAATAGTGTATGTTGGGCCTTTGATATCATTGTGAGCTCTCCCAACAACTTGAGCTTTACATGTGTATGCCGGCAGACCCCATGGAGCAGTTTCTCTCCCTAACAGCTTCTATAACCAGGAATTTGTTTCATATGCAATTCGGGAGTTATGTGAATTCCCTTCCTACAGGTTGCCCCATGGAGCCCTTTCTTTTATCTGATCACAGAGGCCCCAAGTCAACTATCACCTGTTGCTACAGACCATGCTGCCCTGAATAAGCGTTCTAAGAAAATGCATTACCTGCCCATCAGCAGCACAGGTAACAATGCTTCTGTCCTCTGTGTAAGGCATGATCTTTGCTTGGAAAACATTGTTGTTATGACCAGAATCAAACGATAATTTCACACTCCCAGTTTCCCAATCCCAGAATATAATTCTCCTGTCATCAGATCCCGACACAAGAATTTCACCCTCTGCATTGAAGCTAACTGTGTTAACACAGCCTCTGTGTTTTTCCAGCTTTTTAGAGATTTCAAGTCGGAGCACAAGATCCTATAAAAACAAAATTCCAATTAAAATTGTGTTTGCTAACGTAGAAAACAGAAAGATAAGGAGTGTGTGTGTGTGTGTGTTTTTTTTTTTTTTTTGGGGGGGGGGGGGGGGGGGGGGTGGTTTGTTGGAGGTCGGGGGTTCGCTGAGACCATTATCCAAATCTTACAAATGGAGCCTCACTTTCCAAAAAATGAGAGGTACACTGAATAGGCTACAAAGTATAAATTCAAGAAAACCAACACATTTATAGCGCATCCAAGAAGCATGGTAGAACATGCCATGGAATAACTATAGGAAGTAAGGTAAGTTAAATAGATATTACAAGAAAAAACCAACCATTATTAAACCAAAGGACCTTTCTACTAACAAATCTAAATCACAGTTAGCCGTTTGTTGCCTCCCCACCAGCTTATTTGAAACTTATTAGGAAAAAGACAAAAGGTCCAACATTGGTGCATTGTTGAGGAATGTGCTTTGTTTGGAGTTCTCTTTCTTTTCCTGCTTAGGACACGTGGGTCTGGCTTTGATTGTTGGTCCTGTATCTGAAGTTTATTCAAACTGTTTGAAGAGCCCAGAACAATCCACCATACAGCACTCTCATTCCCCTTCCACGTACAAGCACAGTCCCAATTCAACATAACACAAACACGAAGTTTTCACTTCAAATATAACTTACTAAGAATATATCGAATAATCTTCTAGCACCAAAATATTAAGGCTGCGTTTGGATGAAGTTTTGTGAAGGAATCAGTTGATGCAAAAGAAAAGTTTGACGAAAATATATGTTAAATTTACGAACGAAAATCGCTTACATTTTCTATTCCATCCAAAAATCCCTCTACAAACCCTTGATCATTACAGCATTTTGCACATGCAACACAGGTACAGCAGCAGCGTACATAAAAATAAACATGCCCAACTTAAATTAAGCATCAATCGTGCGGATACTGAAACCTCACACAGCAAATCTCATCAAAATCCATCAGCAGAAACCTCAAACTTGCCGAATATATCAAGCGATCATCGAATAAATAACCAAATATAAATCACAATCAAATGCGTAAATAAGCAAACGTTTCGAGATAAACAGGTAATGAAAATAAATTAGCTGAATCGAACGGGAATGGTGATTGGTAGATTAACAAATGAAACAGGGACGAGAATAAGTTAACCTCGGATGCGCCGAGACGATGAGCGAAGTTTCTGGACGAGAGCTCACCGACCTCTCGTTGCCAAAGGTCGAAAACAGCCGTGTCGAGGCTCGTTCTCGGCCTCTTCCTCATCTTTGAAGCCAGCGGTTACTGATTTGGTCCAGTTAATTCCAGCAATTCGCATATAATTCCGGATGATGAATTGATGATGAAAAAGAAGGCGGTCTTTGGACTTTGGGGATGTCTCTCTCAAAGCCACCAGGGGGATCGGTTTGGCTCCATTTAGATGTCTGCTCTTCACACACACACACACACACAGTCTCTCTCTCTCTCTCTCTCTCTCTCTCTCTCTCTCTATTATATATATAGGCCGGTGCCCTCATAATACGTGTACGCATAAAATTAGACGAAAGTAAAAACTTGTCACTCGAGTTGAAGTCACAATACCGAGAGAGAAAGTCTGTGTATACAGATTTGTGTACACAGATCCGGACATAGGATCTCATGCGTATCCAACAAATTCGGACACATTTGTGTCCGGATGATTGTGTACACAGCACTGCTCGTACCAAGAAATCGGAAAACAGGGAGATGTAGGAGTTCTTTTATTTAAAAAGGGAAGCGAAACGAAATATGCAATACTTGTGAATTCATCTACAAAGGAATAAAATCATAAAAAGCCTAAACAATTGAGGAGAAAATTAAGGAGGAAATACGAACTTCATCAACCAAAAGCTTTTGAAAAAATTGAGTACAAATTTACCTTCGGTAGTGCGAGCAACGGAAATGAATTCCGTCAACTCTTCTCAACTCTTGTCTTTCTACTTAACAAACAGCAACGACGCATCAATACCTTACGGCGGCAATAAATAGAAGAAACCAATGTCTTTAAATGGAAATATTTTTTTGATACCAATTTCATAGTACACAAAATAATGCACGGCACACATTCGTTGATTAATTTCGCCTTGATTTCAAAATAAATATATCCAATTTGCGTTCCAATTTTGAGTTAGAATCCGACACCCACATTTTTAAAACAACAAATGAAACAAATCACAATCTCTATAATTCAAAATTACCCATCTATGGAAATCTCCACAACCACCCTCTAAACCATAAAGCTATTGAATTGTACAATAAATAAGTGTCATGTAGACCAATAATTTTTTTGGTGCGAATTGTGTTTAAATTTTATCTCTCTTCTTTTTTAGTATATACACATCGTTTCTGACGCCCCTCGCTGTATGCACACCAAATTCTAAAACACCCCTTCTTGTATACGTGTTGATTAAAGGTTTTCTCGTGTGTGTTTATGTGCGCCAAATTGCATCTCAATTAAACTAAACCAATGTGAGCCAGCTTCATATTTTTGTTCACACCAACTTGAGTGCTAGTATATAGATAAATAGATCGATAGATATGTATATTCATGTGGGCCTATACGGCCAATGGTTGATAAAATAAAACTAAATTATTTTTCCTTAATTAGGCCATAAGGGTACATGTGAAATTATATAGAGTTGTTGTTGTATCTATCAAATGTTCTAGAGCAAGACATAACATCCCGAGGATAGAATCGTCTTTTTAGTATATTTTCTTTTTAGTCAGAGAGAAACAAAGCATTTCTTGCGATTAACATATTTCTTAAATAATTTAATCTAAATAAACTAAATTAAATTAAATTTTACAAATAAATTTATAATTCAATAATTCATTAATACAATCATGTCAAATAGGTCTTAATATATATCTCTTCGGACATTGAAAGAAAATATCGAGCATGAAATTATGTGATTGGGTAATATATTATTTTTGTGCCGAGTGTTTGGAAAAAGTAAATGTTCCAGGTGCAAAGGATAAATTTTATCTTTTCAATGAGTAATTATTGTCAAATATTATCTCAACTTCTTTTACCATCACGAGCAATGTTGGACATACAAAAATTCATACGCAAATGTGCTTCGTTTGGTGCATGTGAACTTACAATAGACGGAGAGCCTACACATATTGTATGACATGACACATCTATATCTGAATATATATTAAAATGTCTGTGTTCAAAATATTTTTCTTACCTTCGCACATTAGTTTGGACTAATTTCTTTATAAAAATTGTTTTTGCGTATTTAACAAACAATTCCTAATATTCATGTAAAGAAATAGTTATCATGATTCTTCTTAATGACACCAAACACTTCTTAATACACATGTAACAATTAATTAGATTTAATACATGTACTTATTTAGCCAAGGGAAGACAAGCAATGCAACTAGGTCGAATTGCATATATTCAACACTTAAGGTTTTGGAGGTTCATGCACTATGCGACTGAGTTTAGAGAGGCAAGTGTTAAAAACAGTGATCAGCCCTGACGTTCCTTTGATTATTCACTTTGATGCTTCATACAAATCAACATGTTTCTTGAGATATAATCATTGTAGTCAAGGATTTCTTCAATATCCATCTTCAACTTTGAGTATTGGAAGGCTAGAAAATTCAAAGCACAAACAATCGATCATTTGGTGCGGTGAACGAAGATTTGGAAAATCAATCTTGGATAACTATGAGTATAATAAATCGCACAATGGTATTTTAGTAATTTGATTTCTCCCGTGGTTTTTACCCATTTAGGATTTTTTACGTATATTGCGTATTTTGTTCTTTACATTATTTCTTCCATATGTGGTGTGATTGTTACGTGTTAGGATAGTACCTTTTTCAATTTTCATATTTGGACTATTGGATGTGGAATTACTTCGCTAATTTGTACAAGGTTGCAGTCGTTGCAAGACTTAACCCAACACCTACAAGTCTATAAGAAAGACTCCCTTTCATAATAAAGAAAAGACTCCCTTTGGAATCTGACCCTGCACTGCTGCTCTTCTTATTCACAAAGAGCTTTCACCCATGGGATGGATTCTCAACGTGAAGTCTCTTATGTGTGCATAACTGTACTAATAAGTTCAGTCGCTGACTGTTCAACAGATTTCATCTTCTACAAAAACATGTCAAAGACAAACATATGACAAGAAGTATAACAAAAAACTCTCCCTTACAAAAACTAGGCCATGGAATCCCAATAAGGCCTAGCTGATTTCGCTCAGCCCTTCCAGTGAGAAAGATGAAACCACCCCCCGGAGGCTGCACCTGCAAAAAATTATTTGCTCCTTTTGCTGCACTAAACAGAACTACCGCAATTCAAAAGAATGAATATAAATGGTGAAATTTTATCTTCAAGTATCTTTGCTCATTTACTGGAGGCTGTCCAGGTAGAAGGCATTCGGGCAGACGAAGGGGGCATGCTGCGAATGTTGATGTCCTTGGGGAACAATCGGTACTCAATATCGAGCTCTCTGAAAATTTTAACCATCTCTTCTACCACTTGTGCTCTCCTTGACCACTTTTCCCCCATGTCTTGGTGGTTTATTTTGTGTCTCATCCATACCGACATCTTCAGAGTGGTTAGCTCATCAAAGTTCATGAGTACGATCATTGGAGAAACATACCAGTGGTCCTTGTTGCTCTCAATGTAACTGCAGTGGCAGCATAACAACAGATCAGATCTCTATGGAAGAGTTATGGAAGTATTCATGTCCCAAAAAAGTTGCTTAGTCTCAATTTAGAAGATTATGGTCATGCCAATTTTGGAAGCGATCTTCTTTAATCCTGGGTTCCCCATGAAATCCCCATCGTCTTCACATGTTAGTTAATCATCTTTATGTATGATAAGAGCAAACGTGCACCATTTCATGGCACATAGTCTTACCTGTTTAGTTGTACTATTGCGAGGGCACACTGTTTTCTATTCTATTGTACTCTTAAGAGTTACAGTATTGAGCCTTTACAGAAGCCGACGCCTAAAGTGGTCCAACCCTAAATTTGAGGCACTTATTGGAATTTTGAATAGGGTTTCTGCAAGAGACGAAACAATAGAAGAGAGCTGGTCTGTGAGGAACCCATGTGCTGCAATCTTTATTGCATCTAGTTAATATGTTTTTCTATTGCATGATGACCGTTTTAATCAAATCATGTATCAAAATTGTCTTCTACTGTGCATAATACCCAACACGGTTCAGTAAAAATTTTGCCTTCCCATTGGCAGAAACCTTTATGCTAAAAGGAGCGGAGGAGGAGGAGGAGGAGGAGGAGAAGGAGAAGGGGGGGGGGGGGGGGGGGGGGGGGGGGAAGGAGGATTGGTTTTGGTGGTTGAATAAGAAGCTAAAAATGGGAAGGGGAGGGGAGAGGAGGGAGAAGGAGAGGGCCATTTTCTACCTTATTATCCTTTGCCTCATGACAGCAATCTTCTCTGCTGGGGTTGCAATGTGGACATTGAAATCAATCGAATCACCCATGTCTGGACTACGATAGTAGTTACCGATAGCCTTTGTGGAAAGAGTACTATTTGGGTAAGTTATCTTCTGGTTGTCATATCTCAGAAAATTGGTGGTTAAGATGTTCATCTCCTCCACTATCATCTGAAAGTAATTAAGGAATAAAATTAGCTAAGCCCAAAAACATGCACGAGTTAAAACAAATTTAACTCAGAAACAAATGCATGTAAATGTAGAAACTCAAATATGGTTGTCATACCTGAACTCCATCAATCTCACACCTGTCACCTACATCAAAAGGGTGCATCGCAAAGAGGAAGACGATGGCTTCAAATACTGTCTTGCAAGTGTTTCCAAAAACAAATGCCACGATGACAATTTGAGAGCTTAGGAAGAGCAGAAATTTGCTGGTTGCAATTTCTAATATAAGGAGGCAAACAATTACTACAATGATGCCGACTAGTATGTTTACCATCTGATGGAGTTTGTTGACTGCTGTTTTCGTATCGTTAAGTGTCAGGGCTAGCGCTCTTCGTTCTCTAAAAGCATTGACCTAGAAGAATCACGTATCAGATTACATACATACATTTACATGATAATTATGAAAACAAACGAAAGGAAAGGATAGCTAGCCCAAGTAAAGAGAAAGAAAGGCTAGCTAGGCAGATATGACCCTGTAGTTCATGTTCATGTCTACAACCCATAAGATGCTGATGCACACAGCAAAATTTACGGTAGGATTTTCATATTCCTCTAAGAAGAATCATCAGAACATACTCAAAATAGACTAGGGGCCCTACATTAATCCATGTTTAACCCATTTCAAGTTCTAAGACAGATCTAACCAAACCTTCCTACGTCAAATGTAGTTTTTTTTTTTTGTAACAAGGTCATGGTCATCATTATCTGCAATCACATGGCTAATTCTGAAAGAGTAACCTTCCTACTTAGAACATCTTACCACCCAGCTCTTTAAAGCAGATTTGTTGATTTTTTCACTGTCATGAGATCCTCCCAAGAGAGTCATGGTCTTTAAAGCTTCATCCTCTCGCATGAAACGCATAATGTCCTCCAGGTAGATGAACCTGTCAGCAAAAGCATTCAATATATTTGATGATTTAAGTTTCGTGGAACAAGTTCCGCACGAGTGCAGAACCCTTAGAACAGGTCAGATATCAGTAGCTCATATAAGTGATTACACAGTGAAATCTGCATTGGACTGATCAGTAGAGTAAAATCTCGGAAAGCAGCATACAGGTGCAAAATGACTTCACAGAATATGTCCTTTTTATTTCCACTTTTTGCTCATTGAATGACTCCCCCACCCCTAGTCCAGAATAGAGTAGACTCCACCTCAAAGCTAATTTTATGACATGATCATTTCACATTCCAAAATAAGTAAGTGGCAAAGTTAAACGTGCACCAAGACACCAAGTCACTCCTTCCAACTGGCTAGTGCATGAAGGAACTGCACAATCCATGGGTGCTAGAGTGGCTACAACCTCATAAAATTTCGACGAAATCTCTTCTTGGTCCAGGACGGAAAAGAATGTTAGGTTAGGTTCGAATCGAATTCCATTCTTTTGGAACGAAGGGGGAAACCCCCGAGTTTTTGAAGGTGCCTAATCGGTGCCAGAGATACAAGAACTTCTAAAGTTAGTATTAGCTTAGTTTGCGACTTTCGATATTTTTTATTTTCTAAAACAAATACTCATGAACTTGTTCCAGTTCATGTTTCCAATTCTCCTGGATGGAAGCTAGAAATCATTTTCAACTGGTTCATTGCCTTCAATTGGTGTAATTATTTTCCCTTCTCTTCGTAAATCAAAGATCTCTCTCTAAGGCTACTAGCCCTTCATCTGTGGCCTCTAGCTCTAATCTTGAAAGTGCGAAGTGTTTGAGGTGGCAGTAGCTTTCGATAGAGAATTCTTTCGTGAGCAGTAGACCATAGTTGCTGGAATATCAAACCATAATAGGCTCTGACCCGTTCTAAACGGGGGGCTAGCGTAGGATGCTAAAGAATTAAATGTTAGGTTTAGCTGTAACAATCCCTTGAGGTAGCAAATATGCTAAAAGGCTTAAAATGGAACGCGAAGAGCTTAAGGCCCTGCTTGGATGGGGGAAAGCCCCCCTCCAAAAATTATCACCCCTTCTTAGGGGTGGGTCCCCCTCTTTGGCATGGTTTGGAAACTAAAAATCTCCCCCTCCAAAAATTATCCCCCCCTCTTCTCCCCTATTACCCCCTCTTATATTTCACCCCCTCCCAAAATTACATTTTTCTCTTTTTTATTGTTAACTAAATTTTTCTCTTTATATCTTTTTTATTGTTAACTAAATTTACGCGAGCTAAATTATATATTTTTTCTTTTTAACTAAATTTTTTATTGTTGATTTATATTTTGTTGTTATTTTTTTTCTTTTTTTTGTTAATTGGTAAAACAAAGTTAAAAAACCCTTAAATTATTCAAAAATAGTCATTTGAGAGGCTGATTGGATAAGGGATTATAGGTCCCATTTGGGCTATAGTTTTTATTTATTTGTTATTTTTGTCTTTATTTATTTTTTGCTATAGTTTATTAGTCCCCATTTGGATTTATAGGCCCTATTTGGATTATTTTTGGCTATAGTTTATTAGTCCGTCTTGATAAAAGGAATCTAATGAGTATAAAATTATGTTCAAAAGTTAAAAAAGTCACTAAAGACAACGAATAAGTACAAAAAATTCTATTTTTTGATTTATTTTTGTCTTTTCTGAAGTTTTTTCAAATTTAGCCGATGATTGATAACTTTTCTGAAAGCTCTTGTCGAGATGAATCAACAAATCAACAAAAATTGATGAAAAACAAAAAATTACAAAAAAATTTCAAATAAGGACGAAAAAAGGGGGATAAGTTATTGAGGGGATAAGATAAGAGGGGTATTATTTTTAAAGGATTGGCCCACATTGATGTGATATTTATAGAGGGGGTAATAAAAAGTAGATAGTTTGGATGAAGTATTAAAAAAAGGGGATAAAATAGTACTTAATTTGAATGGAGCATAAAATAGGGGATAAAGTTATTTTGTATTTGTAATGAGGAAGAAGGGGTATTATCCAAGAATAATACCCCCTCCCCTCTTTTTCCCTCCCTTCCAGGATAATTTTTGGGCAACTCCCCCCCTACCCAAAAATTATCCCCCTTTATCCCTCTTTGGGGGATTATTTTTGGAGGGGTGATAAATTATCCCCCTGCATTTTTTGCTCCCAAACCATGCTGAACATGTCACGTCGATCCTTTTACCCCCTCCAAAAATTATCCCCCTTCTTTTTTTCCCCATCCAAACGAGCAACAATTTTTTTCCTTATCCCTCCCTCTTATCCCCCTTTATCCCCTATTTAAACCCCCATCCAAACCATCTATTTTTTTACCCTCCCTCTATAAACATCACATCAAAGTGGGTCCTCCCTCTAAAACTAATACCCCCTCTTATCTTATACCCCCTCCAAAAATTATCCCCCTGAAAATATACCCCCATCCAAGCGGACCCTAAAGGAGAAGGAGAAAAGAAAACAGAAGAACAAGCACCGATGCTAATAGTAATACTGACATACTTGGTAAAAGAAATGGAAAGCGAAAATCATAAATTGAATGAAAAGAGCTGAAAGCACATGAACAACTTGCCATATATCAAAACATACTTGGTTCCCCTCACTGCCACATTTCGAAAGATCTTCCTTGCTGCAACTTTTGCCTCAAATTCACTCCTAATCTGCGTCGTGGATTCATCACCATTTGTCGATTCCAAGATCTGTTCATCCAGTGTTGACAGTACCCCATGCCTAACTATTTTCACCAACCTCTTCATATTCCAAGCAGATACATTCTTAGTATTCAACTTATGCAAATGGTCAATTGGTATCCCCTCATCTGGTACTTTCGAATAGGCTCTCGAAAACTTCTTGCTCAACGTCCTCTGCGTTTTCTGGAGTCCACTCCCTATCACCCTCCCACTACTTTTTGCGAAGGCAGCAGCCCTTAGATCAGGAGGCACCACTGCTCCTGCATTTTGAAGCCTCTGAACCTCTTCCATTGTCCTTTCCTTATCTTCTCGGATAGTCTGTATTACAATCTGAGGAGGACCAGAAAGCATTTCTATCACGTATTGATTGAACAATGACTCCTGAATTCGATCAAAGAACGTGCTCACGTGAAAAGAAGACGCGAGGACCTTAACCATAAGGGTTTTCAATAGCCATAGCAATGCTCCAACAAGGAAACAAATCAGAATCTTGTTCACCAATTTAAGAAACTTATTGTTGCTCTGTGCATGAACCCTTTCATCAAACAGGTAATGCCATGCAATCAAAACCAAACCCAACCAAATGCAGTTCTGGACTGGCTTTCTCAATCCATACACAAAATACAAAACCCTTTTCCGTAAAAGAAAATTTCGCTCGACAAAGAAGACAATAATCCTAATCCCCCAACCAGAGACCAATCTACCACAAATCAAAACAAGAATTAACACCTCCCATTTCCACCATTGAAGGCCTCTCAGCCTTCTTTCCCTCCAAACTGGAATGGAAAGGGTTGTAATCAAAGCTGCCACAATCAAAATAAGACTAACCCATTGAAGTATAGTGAGTGCATTGAGATTTTCCCTAGTTAACTCCTCAGGGATATCTTCATCGAATAAAGGGTCATCTTCTTCATCTGCTTCTGATGCTTTCCCTAACATCGTCGAACCCCTTCCTAGCAACCCGGATCTTAACTGACCCGATTTGGTGACCCTTCCGGATCTTTGATCCGGCTGCGGCGGGTCAACCAATCTGGACTTAGTTTTCGTTCTCAACATCCCCTGTCTGATCTGAAACGACGTGCACCTCAACACCTCTCCTCCGCCGTCATCGGCCAGGATAAAACTCGGTGTCCGATGACGGTTATGAATCGGTTTTGGAGATCCTATTTTGTCCTGTTCTTCTTTTTCGCCGCCGCCGTCGTCTTCGGATGATTCTTCGTAACGCCTTTCGTGGTGAATGTCGACGGCATTGAAAGATGGGCCTTGAAACGAAACCTTTAGCTCTTTCGAGGTCGAAACGCGATGGCTATGAATCGGACTCTCGGCGAATGGAGGTGATTTGTGGGTTTGATTATCGTGGCGACGGATTTCGTCCATTTCTAATGCCCTGCCATTTTCATCGACCAACGTCTCGCCCCCTACGCCTTTCTGCTCATTCAGAAACTGTCCCGTGAACTTCGTAGCGGGATCCTCCATATCCGTTTCCCTCGTAGGCTGAAAATAATAACTCTCTCCACCACCACCGCCCCCACCGCTTCCGCCTCCGACCTTATCGACTCCGCCGTTGTCCCCGTTATCCCAGTAATCCTTATCCGGCCACGTCTTGATTCCGCCACCATTGGCGGCTGCCCTGTCGTCCATCCGGCCGTCAATCTTAACAATAACCTCCCGACCATCGTTCATGTCGCTGCGGTGACGACGGTGGTCGGAGAGAATGGGCAATTCTTCTAGGTAAAAATCGTCGCTGCCGGCGGAAATCTTCCTAGTGTGCTGCTTGTACGAGCCGTGAGACTTGAATGATTTTCTAAGTGAAGCAGGAAAGTCCATTGTTGTTTAACACAATTAAAGAAAGATCGGAACAAGAATGTCTCTGGAATGGGAGCAGATTCTATCTATGATTTTCTATGGGTTGAAAAATGGATACAAATATAGATACAGAATCTGTACGTCGGATTTAGTGAACTGGTGGACGCGTGGAGTGAGAGGAAAAGGAGAGAGAAGGGGGAGAGTGGTAAGAAAAAATGGGTTGTTGAGAATGGAGGGGAAGGGGGAACAGGTGGAAGAAGAAGAGACATACATCTCCGGCGAAGTTGGCGTCCGCCGTTACGAGGAGTCCGAATTTAATGTGCTCGGAGAACAGGAAAAACATGGCTTCGTATTTTAATTACATGACATGGGAATCGAAACCTCTTCTAATGTTTTTTATTTTTTTTATTTTTTTTATAGCAAAGCTGACCCGCAGGTTTTAAAAATACTTTTAATTTAATACCAATTTGTTTTTGAACCAATTTCAATATTCATTTACGGGAGTTGAATTTGTAATTAAAACTTTTGATCTGTATAAAATGACCCAATAAAATTTAATAACACCTAAGAGGTTTCAAACCTGATACCGAGAAATATGCATACTTCTAAATTTCAAACATTGATTACCAAGCCAACCTCTTGGTAATGGTTTTGAAAAATATTTACTCTATTTACTATTTAGAATAAGTGAATGTTGTTTTTAGAGTATTAAATCATAAGAATTTTTTATTGGAGCATCTCCATGGAGGTAGGAAAACAAAATCAATCTATATTTGAAGTATACACGTGAAAATAAAATGTGTCTAAAATCATTTAATACATGTGTAATGTGTAATTTATGTCTTTTTAGCAGAATTTTACGGGATCAAACGATACTAAATACATCTTCCTCACGGAGATGACTCTTCAAATTTGTTTTTACCCCTGTGACTTTAAAAGGACCCAATTTGCCAATATAATTAACTACTTTATTAATTATAAATACTATAAATAATGATGTAATACTTTGAACAGTCACTTTTCACTCCTTTGACGAAGCTCTAAGGTCTGTTTTAGGTTTTCAACAAATTCTTTACGATACCAAGTTGGAGAGTTGAAACTTACTTACGTGCATGGGAGGTGCATGGTGCTCACGTAGTCAACCAGAGCCAAACGGACTGTTTAATGTTATTACATTTTTTATCATTTTTATTTTTTTAATTAAGCAATTGTATTGACAAAAATAATTTAAAAAGTAAAAAAATATGAGTAAAAACTCTTAAAAAAATGAGTAAACTAAATCGGGGTCTCAAGTTATGATTTTCCAACAAATCTTCCATGTTTATGAATACGATTTTTTAGCAAATCTTATGAATTCGCCGGACGTTATTATGAAACAGGGGCTGAAGTTTTAAGATCAGAATATGGTCATAGGTCAGAATCTTGATGAAATATTTGATTGCCCAACGAATCTTCCATGCATATGGAATCAATTCGCTATATATTTTTCAATGGATATGCGACATAATATGATAAATTCGTGACGTAATTTACCAGCTTTTATTATGGAATTGGGGTCTAAAGTTATGATTTTCCTGCAAATTTTTCATGCTTATAAATACGATTTTTCCAGTAAATCTTATGAATTCGTCGGATGTTATTATGAAACAGGGGTTGAAATTTTAAGGTCCGAATATAATAAATTTGCTGTTTGCCAAAATTGGGGTCTGAAGTTATGATTTTTCAACAAATCTTCCATACTTCTGAATACGATTTTCTAGCAAATTTTATGAATTCGCCAGATGTTATTATGAAATAGGGGCTGAAATTTTAAGGTCAGAATATGGTAATAGGCCAGAATCTTGACGAAATATTTGATTGCCCAACAAATCTTCCATGCTCATGAATCAGAATATGGTATGCTCAATATGAATAGATTATGGTTATTTTACAACAAATAATTTTGCTAAACGTAGAATATAATAAATTTGTTCAAATAAAATCTGGTTGCTTTGGAATGATGTCATCAATATCGGAATATTGCACATTCCAAAATCGGTCATTGATGCTAATGCCTAAAAAAATACTAGAATTCATTAGATGGTCCCAGCATTGATGCTAATGCCCAAAAAAATAGATAGAATTTGATGCGTAGAATCTGTTCATTCTGTTCATAAATTTGATCTGAATATATGGTACATTCATACATACAGTTCATAGCATTAAGTACTTATGATAAATTTGATCAAAATATGCTAAATTCGTAAATACAGATTACGGCATTAAGGACAACATGGTAAATTTGATCAGAATATGATTAATTTGTACATAAAATTCACACACGTATAACATGATAAATTTGATCAGAATATCAAGTTATGACATTAAGTACTTATCATAAATTTAATCTAAATATGGTCAATTTGTGCATACAGTTCACAGAATTAAGTATTTATGATAAATTTGATCACAATATGCTAAATTCGTACATACAACAATATAGTAAATTTCAAATACAGAATGACGGCCACACACAAAACCCATTCAATCCCAAATAACACGACCAAAATTACAATAACCAAAATACAGTTTTAAACCCTTTTATGTAAATCAGTACATAAGGGACAAACAGATAGAGGATGGGTTAAATCGTAACTCAGATACCAACACAAACTGATTCGTAAATCAGAAATTGATTACAGATTCAGTGAAACCAACATTGCAATCCGGTTAGTTCATGATGTTCACGAACGAGTCAGAATACAACCCAACCCCATCAATACGCACCAACGATCGGACGTCGACAGCAATTCGGAACCCTATGTCGTCGGTCTTCAACATGCTACTTCGATGTTGGAACCATATAACGGACAATTAAACCCAGAACGACAAAAGATGAAACGTCGGTGGAGGTGTATTAAACAAATAAGTTAGGGTATTAAACAAATAAGTTAGGGTATTAAACAAATCCCTTATTTTTAGGATCAAAATGCTAATTTTTGTGCTCATTGTATTTTAAGGGCCATTTGGGTATTTTTTGAATTATAAGATGAAAAAATAACTTCAAAAAGTGTATAGGATCAAACACTAAGTTTGTCTTATAAAAAAGAGAACATTAAGTACCCTTAAAAAAATTACTAGACTAAAGAAGTTTGAAAAAGAGTATATATTTTACTATTTTTGGTATCTTTTGCATAATAGTATTTAAGTTTTTCTCTCCTCAATTTTGACCTATATTTTTATACTTTTTAATTTCTATCTTCAAGACGAATAAAAAAATAAAAAAGTTGACGACAAATTATACAAAAAATTAAATAATACCGATTATTTTTAATAAAAAATAATTTAGTCAAAACATTTCGGCTCGACAACTCTATGATGAGATTTACCACATAACAGTGCTTCTAATGTGAAATAAATAAGGAAAGCTTGGTTAAACAGATCAATTAAGGCTGTTTTTTAATTAAAAAGAAAGAAAAATTATTAGAAAGTTGATCAAGAGAATAAATACTAACATCATACTGTACAGTGCAGATGAAAAAGCAGATGGGGAAATTGCAAAAAAAAAAATAGCGCAAACACACGTAAAAAATGGCGTCCCCCTTCACGTCAATTAAGTCCCCGCCTTAGCGCCGAAAGGAAACCACCAGATGATTTCTCTTTGCGTCGATGATCTTCTCCTTCGTCTCCAACCTGTTGAACATACTCCTCTGCGTTACATGTTTGGCGTAGAGAAGGAAGATTGTATTCGATTGTGTTTTTCATGAACAAGTTTTCAAGATAAAATGTTACGTAAGATTTTGTGTTTTTCCGTCATTAAGCATGTTCGTTAATGAGAACCAATTGGGAAACTGCATGGAGATTATGCAATCAAAAGGATGAAATTTTCCTAGTGTCAAGTTGTAACCATGATATGATGTGTGAATAGCTATAGTTCATGTAGTGGCCCGATTCAGCACCAGATATGGATCTCAGCGTGGATAAGGCCCAGCTATCAAGTAAGCCCAATATGCCAGACTGAAGCACCACGTGGCCCACATGATCTCACGTAATCAGCCTGCTTGGCATGCCCACACCATTCAGCCGGGCCGAATCAAAACCTGACCTAAAAGACCCGATCGATGTGGCTGCCCTAGCAGTTGACGTCCGACCTGGCGTTAGGATAGAGAAGGTTGTTGAAGGTTGTTTCTAACGCAAAGGAAAAACGTTATCCGCACAAGTTGGCTTGGAGCCCAAGTTTAGTATGTGTATAAAGGGTAACTTCCAGCAAGAAGTACGATACATGTCATTCTCTCTATAAACAGTAATTTCATATTATTCTTATGGTTCACGAACTAACTTAAGCATCAGAGTGTTTTTCGGTAGACACCAGCCGGACGACATTAACTAGTTGTTGCTTTTACAGTATTAGAAGAATTCAAAGAAGCCTACAGATCCAAGTACGATATCCTGTTAAAGGACTCCACAGTACATATGCAAGAAATTTGGAAAGTTTATACTTTGGTGTAAAACCAGAGGTTACCTCTTTTGCAATTTGCTGCAGGATCTCTGTTATTTCAGAGAATTCGGGTCTTAAAGTTGGATCTTTCTGCCAGCATTTCTGAAGCAGCTCAGAAAGTTTTGGATGAGTGTTCTTTGGAATGGTAGGCCGTAAACCCTGAAAACCAAGCAATGATAAACATGTGTGGTTTATCATCAAAGAAACTAAACTCTCGTGTGTTTGGCCAAATATGAATATCACATTGGATTATATATAACTAAGCAAATCACATCGGTTTTGAGTTAAAATTTTATAATCCAGACATATATATCTCCTGTATATATAATCCCACTAAGTGTGGGATAACAATATCTTGTGAGATGTTGAAAACAAAATCGTAGTGCTCGTAAAAGTTTTAATCAAACACCTACATTTGTGGTTTCTATTGATATATAGTTCAATCCGATGCTCATATCAAGTCAAACAAATGGGCGTGACTGGTGACAAGCGCAAGAAACATAGGGAACAGATATTTACCTGTTGAACTACTCCAACAGCTGCTTGTAATGGTGTTAAATACTCATAAGGAACCTAGCAAGTGAAAAACAAACTACTATTACTATAGAGTATACACGATAAGTTGTAACAAATTCAATATCGACACGAATTGTTACCTTCCCGGTTAACAACTCCCACGCTACAATTCCAAAGCTAAAAATGTCAGCCTTGTGATCATAAGCCTTGTGCTCTATAACCTTCAAAGGGAAAGAATTATCATAAGCAAAATAATATGAATATATGATCAACCTCCGTTTGGAGAAACCTAGGAAGCACGGATACCGATACGGGATATGGATACGATACGATACGGATACGGGATACGGCAAAACCTAAAAAAATAGGATACGGATACGTCGGGGATACGGTTATAAAAATTTTTTTTAAAAATAATTATCGGTTATGTACTATGCATAAAAAGAAGTCAAAAGAACTGGAAGAGTAGTTGAATTGCTAATAATATTATACCAATCATTTAGCACAAGTTAATTTTTAAAAGTCATTCAAAATAGAAAGAAAGTGACTAACGTCTAAATCAAGAAATGATAATTCCTATTAATTTTTATCCATATCAACATTTAATTACATCTTCTCAGCCTTCATCGGAGAATATTATAGCTTCTATATCCGGCTCATCAAGGAAAAAATTAGCAACTTCAAGTATACCGGCACCCTCAAGCAATCAACTGCATCTCCCACCGTACTCCTAAAGTATCCGGCCGTATCCTAGAAGTATCTATCGAGTATCCGAAAAGTATCCGAAATTAAAATAATTTAATTTTAATGTTGGATACTTATTTGGCGTATCCGATACGTATCGGGGTGTATCGGGTGAGTATCGGTATCGGAGAAGTATCCAATACGGATACGTGACTAGTTTCGGAGTATCCGTGCTTCATAGGGAGAAACTTAAACATTTACGTCGCTGTTAAGATCATATTAAATGCATTTAGCAAAAAAAAAAAAAAAGATCATATTAAATGCAACAAGCTGAATGTGTCCTCTTTAATCATCGGTAATGCTTCTTAAATCATCTTCTTGGATTCTCCAAAATCTACTGAAACCAACATGACCTCTCTACAGCAGCCCCCAAAACATAGATACTGGGCCTAGTAGAAGATAGTAAGGGAGCGATGAGAGGTTATGACGAGTGATAGTAAGATGCGATAAGACGACAAAGAGAGGGAGGAAGGGAGACCTCTTGCTATTGCTACAGCAAGAGGACGATAGGACAATGCAACTAGAAGTACAGCATGTCAGAGAATCTTTATCATAAAGGGGCATCACAACTGGCTAAGAACTAGAATGTATTCGAACCACAAATAAGCACCGGATAGTCACCCACAAACTACTAAATATGCCCTGGGATTGAGTCGAGTGACCTGATTGAAAATCACACCTCCTCCAAGTTGGGCAGAACCAACTGTTAGAGAACATGAAAAATTATTTTGTATATCTATATGCACATCAAAGGTACCACAAAACCATAGATGACAAAACTAAAGCATCAAATATCACACGACTTAGGCAATCAATCAGATAGCGCAAAAAGTTAGATAGCCAAAAATAGCATACATATCCAATTTTAGTTCTAAGAGTTGAATACAATATAAACAAGTGCACACCTCGGGCGCCATCCATCTATATGTCCCAGTTTCTGCCGTCATAACCCCAGTTTGAGCTTTCACTCTAGCAACTCCAAAATCAGCCACCTTAACAACCTGCAACACAATATTATACTCAGTGTTTTTAAACATTGCTTAGACTATACTTCTTTTCATACTGAAAGTGAATGTCTCAAAAATCCCCCAGCAATAGAACTTATGAAGACTTTTGGGGATAGACAAGCCAGACAGATCAATCTAGGGATTCCTAGAATTCAACTGTCACCAAAGTAAAGAAAGTATCTGCAACCGATATCTATTGATAATTTCATAGATAAGATCTAGAGAAGGGATGATTCAAGTCGAGAAAATATGATGACAACAATTTGTTGATGCATATCTGTCAATAAAGTGACAGCGCTCTAGAAATGTCTTAGAGAGCTAGAATATATTCACACTTTTGGGGGTGAACGAAGTGAAAATTTTTGCGCATTATCAACTCCTCAAAATAGGAATGAGTTCCCGGACTATTGAAAACTTCTGTATAACACTTGACAAACAAGTTTTGGAGCATCGATTATACAATAAAGAAACTATCTTACCTCATGTTCATCCATCAAAAGATTGGCAGCCTTCAAATCTCTGTGAATTATATTGTTCTGGTGCAAGTAGTCCATGCCCTTTGATATATCGATTGCTACTCTTAATAAAGATGGTAACTTAAAAGTACCCTTTCGTTTGTGGAGATAGTCATAAACACTTCCACCCGACATAAATTCTGGAGTTAAGGGAAAAAAATTATAATGAGTTAGAAATAAGAAAAGGCTCGAAAAAGAAGGAACGGAAAAGAAAATCTCCTACTCGAAGGAAAAGGCTCGAAAAAGAAGGAACATTCATTAGACAAAAGACATACCTGTAACAATGCTTATGGTTGCAGATTTGGTACATGCCCCAATGAACTGTACAACATTCTTGTGCCGAACTTTCCTGCAAGTGTCAAATAGTAAGTTAGAAGACGTAAAATAACTTTTCTAAGATAGTTCAATGAATCCCTATTATCTAATAAAGGAAAGCTACACCAGTCACATAACATTGACATTATTGCAGGCAGAGAAATGATTTGGAGAATCACATTCTTCATTTTGCAATAATGGGATTGTTTTTGAGTTTAACAAAAGGGGCGCATCAAATATTCAGGATAACTATATTACACAAATATACTCAATCAAAATGTAATGATATGACAAACCTCAAAATAAATACTTCTTGCGCGAACTCCTTCCGGTAGTCTGTATTTATATGCTCAGGCTTGAGGATTTTGATAGCTACATCCTGACTGCAGTAAGTACCTTTGTATCTGCATCACTCAGAAGATTTAGTTCTTATTTCTTTCTTCTTCTTTTTTGTTTATTAGGCAAGTTGGGAAAACTTGGATCCGAGCAGAATGCAATGCCTCACTGCGTATTGTTCCCAAGATAACATCAAAAGATTCGGTTCATTAAAGACCTGATGCTATCAAAAGATTAAGAAGATGTGTCCAAGATAAGCTAAGCTTACAGGTCGCCATATGCCCCAGAAGCAACTTGTTTCCCGAATTTCAGAAGTCGAGGATCGATTTCCCACACATCAATCCCATCGTTAGGTATTTTCAAATTATCAAGCTCACTTGGAATAACTGTCTGCTCCTGCTCCTGCTCCCCGAAATGAGATAATAAAAGAAGCTTTGGCAAAGACTGGTTCTGCATAGCAACTCAAAACGCCAAGTTAAGAGCCGATTCATAACTGACAATCAAAAACTTCAATGGAGAAGGAGAACACATTAAACAGAAAACTAAAGGAAAGACAGCAGGACTTTTGACATAATTCAAGCGATGGGAAAAGTTACTTTAATTCTATGTTGTTCAACAGCAGCATGACACCATCACTTACTGTATACCTAAATTTTTTAGGCTGTGACACACAGAATGAAATCACAAGAACACTTAAATAGGAAATGATTAGCAAATGAGACAAAGAAAGAACTGGCATTTGAGTTTCTAATTTAAACTTCAGCTCGCTGACTGATACATTCACGTATAACAATGAAATATCTGCAACAATGAATTTCTAGAAAAGCTCACCCACCCCGTGGTTTATTTTGCTAGGGCATTCGAATAGAGAATTTGAGGGATCTGACAAATGAATGGAGTTCACAGCCTAAAAATAACCTGGATATAAACATCTTAAACTTCAATTTGGTGTATTATCTTTAGAAAAAGGGATTCAGGAAGTTCGAAACCATGCCGACTTGCATGTAGGTATCAACATAAGAAGAAGGAGCAGTTCTTGCAGAAGAACTTTCTATCCTGCATGCATGCACTTAATTCGCGATGGAGTTTAAAAACTCAACTGGCCAAAAAATCACGCAACCTGCAACATTATTCCTAGAATCCCAAGCGGCAACAACATACAACAACCCAAAGAGCACAAATGAGAGAGCCAATACCATATATACTCGTAAGTATCAGCTGGACTACATAAACGTGGTTATGCCTTGCAACATAACAGCAAGTCTTTAATCTAAAGAATAAGTTACAGACTCTAGCATTGCAACAAAAAATAGCTTGGTAAGTACCTCAATCTTCAAAAATTCCTTCTCAACTGCAGTTCGGAGCTGCTCGATTTCCTAAATAGACGAAAAGTTAGGTCAGAATTTTTTTCCTAGTGTATTGAAGCAGGAAAAATAGGGTAAGAAAAATCATGCTTAGGCATTAGTACACAAAGATAATTCAAAGAGCTTCAGATGTGTTTGAATTTCAGATTCATTTATCTGAACTATAAAATGTAGTAAAGTTTGAAATAAATTACAATACTCAAACTTTTAGAACAAGTTCAACAACAAAAAGGAAAAACTCTGACATTAAAGTAATGGAACAATTTTGACACCATTACGCAGGTGAAAATGCATAAATAAGCATCTGAGTTGCAGTTTTTAAAAAAATCGATGGATTAACCAGCAAGAAAGTAAAACTTGAAAATCTACTCAGGTAGCTTTGCCACAAGGACATAAGCATCCTACCAACATATTTGGAAGAAAATGTATGAAAAGAAACTACCTCATAAGGCCAACCATCAACTACAAAGACATCCAAAGAGTACCCATCTGTTGTAGAAAAAGCATGGGCTTCCTGGATGTTCAGCCCAATCTCAGCTACTAAGGCTGTCAACTGCAGATTTTGTACACATCAGTCATCGTTTGGTAGGACCATCACCATTATAGTCAAAACTCAAAAGGGGTGTTTTCTTTACAATTCATGTCCTTCATACATAAGCTTGGAATTTAAGAACATGTGACAGGCCAAATCCTCTACTTTAAATGAGTACCCTTACGCGCGTCCAAAGTAAAACAGCATACATCAATTTTAATCAGCAAATGGGCAAGAAGATGAGGTGTAGACCATGTCATTCCAAGTCCATAGAAGTGATGTGGCCACTTCAGAATCACATGAGTTAATAACTGCAGTACCATAAGCAAACACTCTACCTACCTGACTGAGGACCTTTGGCTTGTCATCTGTTGAAAATGTGATTTCATGCATGGGTCTGTAAAATTATCAATAACAAATGCACATAAGCTACACAACTCAAAACAGTAAAATTGTTGTTACAAATCGCTAACAACAGAATCGATAGATATATTGTGCTGGAGACAGCTCCGTAGTGGTGAATTAGAATATGTACCACCAACTAAAAGTATATACGCTCACAATTTAACACCAATAACCTATTCAATCAGATTGTCAGTTGCTTCCTAAGCATGTACTAAATTGTTCAGAATCTATTCGTTTCATGCTTTCATGATTCTAACTGGTCAAAATTCTCATTTTTATTCAATTTTTTGTCCCCTTTGCCTTACATGAGAAAGGTTATTCTCCTTTCTGGAGCCGTCTGTCACGTGCTATTTCCTTCTTCACAACTAAAAACACTCAAACATTTGAAAAATATAAGGAGAATCAACTAAATTGTAACCTTGTTTTTAGTTCCAGAAAATACACCTTCACAAATGCTTTAACATCATTAAAAGATGTTCTGGTAATAATCTGATCAAAGTATATGTTCGGGCAATAAGGACTACTGAAGCTTAGCCAAAAAAAATAAGACAAGGACTGCTGATAGAAAACTAGGATGTTAAGTAAATCCTCTAATTATATACCTGGAATCTTGTAGGGAGGGAACAGCCCCATTCCCATCTTCAACTGAAGATTTGTTTGCTTGAAGTGCAAGGGCCTCGAGATTCGGAGATGAACCAAAAGCAGGTGGCGGATGAATGCTAATACATTGAAAAGGTACAAATACAGCATCACCATTGATAATTAATCAGTAAAATAATGGACTGAAGAACAAAATTAGTTTCATTCATAAACAACTCACAAAAGGTACAGAACCTACATCCAGCAAAAGCAAAGCAATAGTATTGTTTGCTATTTGCTGGGAAATCATACCTTTTGCGACCTTCGCTCCTCAGAGAACTTGAACAAGTAGAATCATCTGCATTTCCATCAGTGATCATGGGATGAACCTGCATGAGAGAATTCTTGCGTAATGAATTGCATCAACCAATTTAGATGGACTGTGCCAATTTTGACAAGTGCAACAATCTAGCCATGGGAATTCAACAACAAAGAAGGATCTTCCCTAACTGTGAAATCAAATGAACAAATTGGAGGGAACAAACTGAAAATCGTAAAAAATCTTTCGTAATATGTTCATCACTCTTCTTGAAGTGATCAGCTAATAAAAATTATGCCAGAAGCCAAGCAAATCAATCCTGCAACTTTGAAACCTTAAACCGGCACATGGAGTTGAACCTACTCCAATGATTTAAAGACATGTCTTTGGTGGGATTTTGATAATGATCCCACTTGCAATGATTTCAACATGTGAGCACTTGTTCATCTCTCTAACCTCTATTACTATTTACGATTGCTCAAGTAAATCTGGTAGATTCAAGTTTTTATAAATGATTACCCTAGCAAAAATCCTAGGAGCTGCCACTGGCAATGACTAATCCAGAAGGATATGAGGGCTGACATTGTCAATGAAGCAATACTATAACGTCAGAGCAAATCAACTTGCCTGCACTAGCCTGACTTCAAATGCAGGTCTATTAACTGGATCATGAGCCAATTGGAGTAGACGCTTATGCATGAGAACGTCTTCCGCCCTCTCCACATTCACATCAAGTGCATAACTGCAGTGCAGAAGATCAAAATCCTCGTTAATTTGTCAAATACTTCAACCAATATCGTCATACAGAATAATTCAGCGGGTGTATGATACAAATGTAAAAAATGTGTGCTGTAGTGGAACTTATGGTAAAAGCTACAAATTGAAATCATCAGTCAAAAAGCATAAAAAATAAGCTTCTCAAAAATCAGCTTTTATAAATTGCATTTGGTCCATAAGCCAAAATAAGAAGCGATGAGAAAGCATATCTATAACCCTAACCCCAAGAGATTAGCGTCAAGACTTAGGACTTAGAGATGTGCTTCCACCTAAGTCTCTTAGATCTCAGATTTGATCTGAAACTTATCAGGTGGTATCAATTCTTATGGGATCAGTCCATATATGGTTTTAAATGAACTCCTTCTAGTACAATGGTCCCGGTGATTGGTGATTAGTCGAGGTGTGCGTAAGATGATTCAAATACTCTGTGATATTAAAAAAAAAAGAGAAAGCATATCCATAAAATGCAACCATTGACACATGAAATGAAAGAACAGACGAACTTAACGCTAGCCTTGGCGAAATTAACGAACTAAATAACATCAAAATAAACTCTCGATAAGTAGAAGTCAAGAAACGATTTCCATACAAAAATATCAACTTGAGAAATAGCAGAAAATCCAAAAGCTAACCAATGCGGAAAAGATTCAAGATCCCGATCAAAACGAATATCGGCGAAAACAACAACCAAATCAACATATAAAGCACAGATACATGCATATGCGAAACAAAGTCCCTCATAAAATATACATAAATCTTTGTACGAAAAATATATAACTACGCATACATACCGTACGGAATAATAGAGAGAAGAGAGCTAGGGCGAAATGTAAAGGTACCGAGTGGGGAGGCGATTGAAGTGAGTCCAAAGTTCATCATCGAAACCAGGTTCTTTAGCCTCCTCGATGTTCGATGACTCTTTGAGTCTACGGAGGACCTCACTGTAAACCTGCTGCCGATAGTTCGTCGGCGACGATTGCGCCACCCGGCTACCGCGGCTCTCATTATCTTCCATCACCATCGACTGGATTAAAGAAAATGCAAGTAAAGTTCGGCAGAAAATTTTGTTTTCCGAGATCGGAATCGGACTACGGCAGAAAAATGAGAAACGAAGGGTTTTTATAGAAGGAGAGACTCGAGACTCGAGAGAGCTTTGAACTGAAGCATAGATTAGCATGAATATAGGCTGCCTATATGTACAGATACATCTGTGTGTGTAGATGAGAGAATAAAATAGTATAAAAGCAGCCGGCAGTGGTGCAGGTTTGAGAGGGTTTAAATCCTTTCATTCATCAACCTCCGCCTTCCTTCTCTCTTTCTCTCTCTACAACTTTCTCTCTCTGTATTACGGAGGTTTTATAATCTCAGGCCGACGTGGATTATGCTTATCGCTGGGTTTATCTGTAATGTATGCGCGTGTATATATATATATATATCATAAACTTCTATATAGGAGAATTGGAATGGCTAACCATTTTGGTTCGGTCTTCCAATAATGCCCCTGATCTCTCATTCCTAATGCTAAGGGTGTAAGGGTAACCAGTTCGGTTTCTAGGAAAAATTCGGATCAAATTAATTCGGTTTGGTCTCTTTGATTTCGTTTCGATTTCTGATTTAATTTTATCAAGTTAAATTGAAAAAAATAATTTTTTATTCAAAAATAAGCATATATTTAAGCTATTAAAGAGTTAAGTCAAATATTAAAAAAGTATATATTACAGACAATTAAAAGAACACAGTTTAAAAGAATTCATTAAAAAAATACAAATTATAACAAAAAAATAATATTTTTTTATTTCAATCCAGTTCGGTATTTAGACTAGAAAACCAAAACTGCACTAAAATTCTCTACGAGAAATAAATCGAACCCAACCAATTAAACCGATCAAGCTAAAAAACCAGACCTAAATATTGCCAATTCAGTTTGGTAGTTTGATTTGCTGAATTAGACTTACACTGTTACCTAATGCGGGGGCAATTCAGTCTCACTCCACTTATTTTACCCTTTCTGGATTTGCCAAGATTTATTTCCTTAATTAACTTGATTTACTCAAATAATATCGAATAGTCCTAGTCACCCACTTCTCAAACACATTATCTAATTGGGTGAGCTTTAATATATATTTTGATAATTCTAACATTTTATTTTGCAATTTTAACAAGTAAATTATTTATAAAAAAATTAAGTAGATTAGACATCGGTAGTAATTTAAAATTTTTACATCGGTCTTTGAAAAAAGAGAGCTTTTTAATTCTTATATTCTATCAATCAATTTAAATTAGATATTTGTCGATATTCGATCAAGTTATTTTATTATATAATAATTTACACATTAAGATTTAGAAAATGACTTATATCGTTAAAATAATCTTTGAGACTTTGCGTTTTGAGGTCACGTGTTCGACTAATTCATACTTTTGTTTATATATTTTTGCCCTTACTATAAAAATCAAGTTTGTTAGTTTTTTGTCAATTTTTTGTAGATTGCTAGTTTGTTTTGACGAGAGAAATATAAAAAATAAAAAATTCTGACAAAAAACTTAAAAATTTAATTAAAAATGAAATTCGTATATTTTTAGGTTATTTTTATTTGTTCCTAACTTTTTAAATTTTGGTTCGTATGTTTTATTTTTCTAGAATGTTTAGTGATACGAACCAATAATTCTAAAAAATATAACATAAAATTTTTGGAGACGAATTATTTTTGTTATAATATTCTTCCTCTTTTCATCCTGTACGTGTATTTGTCTTTGTGTTTTTTCTTTTTTTTTTTTTCCAAATCAAACTGTGTTAAATAGTCTATCTAAATCACAAGCATCCCTTTAAATTCTACATCTGCAGCTATTAATCCAAGGTAATTTAAGCTAACTCAAAGGGATTGGCTCAATGAAAGAAAAGAGGCTGACCAAGCGGCTTGGCCCTCAAGTAGTGGCGGACTCAGGATTTGAACTTAGGGGTATCACCATTAAAATAAATGAACAACTAAGAATAAAATTTTGACAGATTAGTAGATTGACGAGAGTTCGACAGAGAAAAAGGGTACCATTCATGGGTCTGCCTAGGGGTTACTGGAGGTTTGTTTGTCATTAACTTCGAGACCCTCGGAACTAGCTAGTTGGTATTAAATTCAGTGTAATCTCAAAGTCGACCAGATACTTCGAGTATAAAAAGGAAGGTAATTTATGCTGCTAATATTGTTGTTGTTTGGCCATGACTTTTTTATATGACTAGTATCAACAAGTTCATGGGAAAACTGTGAAGGACGGATGTGAGAGGGTGACCCTTTTTGTTGTGTGATGGTGGCTTTTGAGGTGGTGAATCGTGAACATTAACAATAAGTTGATAAAAAAAAAAAAAAAAAACTTCACAAATCCGTGATACTAATTGTTTAAGCATCTATATATGGAGTACTAAATGTAGGAAAAAATTAATTTGATCAATAGTCGAAATTTTAAAAAATATACATCTATTTCTATTGATACATAATTTATAGAATAAAATCGCAATTACATGAACAAATCAATCATAAACTATATTTACATAATGTAAACATAAATGATATCGAATCAAGTCACGTGATTTCATGTCCCCTTAGAAACAAATTCATTGTCTCGCATTGGGTGTTTGAGGATTGCTCCGGCATTTGTTTCTCAGGATAAAACGGATCCTCAGTAGAATGAACACAGACCTAACGACTATTTGTCGGACTTTTATGCTTCTATCTCTCTCTCACACGAAGAACGCGACTGTATAAATTTTTGTTGACAACCGAAATGTGGTGTTATTTTGTAATCCCCAAAAATGTGGAACGAAGAACAAATATATAGATAAGGAGGGGTCTTCCAAATCCTACGACTTCAAGACCTTTGAATGGTAGACTTCAATGGAGTGCATCATGGAGGCTCTTGGATTAATGATAAACGAACGAAACATTCTAGTTGTTGTGAGATCCTCCAATGTCCAATTCATTCAGATCAACCTTTGATCAATTTCTTGAATTTCCAACACTATATTGGTCAAGACATCTTAGTTAAAGGTTCAATTTCTCTTAGGGTTCTGGTTTAATATTTCTTGGTGCTATCATCTTTTTTTTTTTTTTTTGGATAAAGGTGCTATCATCTTTTGAAGTCAGTTAATACGAGAATTTATCTAGACTTTAGTTGGACCTCCACTAACGACGAGTAATATCGGTCTTCTAAAAAATTTAATCGATGTACGAGTAAACTGACTTGAATAACTTAAAATTTATGATAACAAATAATAATGTCATTGGTGAGCCAAAAGTTTTGCCAATATTTGTAAAATCTTTGTGAGTTCCAAACTTAAACACATCATCAATGCTTGTGATTCAACCTCCTTTTGGAACGAGTTAGGGGAGTAAGTGAAAATCGATCAATGGAACAGAATTGATGATTTTGTCCGATTTTTGGTTCTCTAAACACCGCGATTGGACCAACTGAAACTGGAATATAACAAAATCTATCTTTTTTTAATAATTTGTATTTTGTTGTATTCTGTTTTTTTATTTTTTGTAATATGTATTTTTTGTTTACATTCGGTTTGATCCCTTTATAGCCCAAATATTTATTTGTGAATCAAATAACTATTTCTTTTTTTTTGGGTACATTGGGGTTTGTCCAACCAAACCGAAAAACAAAAAAAACCAAACTGAACCAAATTGAAATAATTTTGTTCGATTCCGACGGAAAATTCTAAATGAAAATTCTTGATTTTGTTCAAATTTTTCTTCCAAATCGAATCAAATCAAACCTATTACACCTAACATCTAGAGTTAGTCTTAAAAGGCAAAATTAAAGTGAAAGGAACTAGTAAATGGAGTCCCTGTAATCTTGGGGGGATTACCAAAAATGGAAAAGTATTTCCTAGTAGATTCGGATATCCAAATATGTGATGGGGAGAAACGGAACCGCGTGCCCAAGTGGCTGGCAAGCGGATCAACACAATCTGACAACGTTGTTTGACCAAACTAAGTAAAGGATTCGCATAAAAATTGGAATAAACTTGTGCTTAGTTAAGGATAAACCTTAAAAATTATCATTAGTTCCCACAAACAATAATGTCTAACTTAATTAGTACGGGCCCTCACATATTCTATTTCAAAAAAGAAAGGATTATATTAGCTTCCACACAATTAAAATTAATTCAACTTAGTACATATGCGAATCGCAACAGAATAAACCATTCTGTATTTGTTTAGAATTGTGTAAGTTAACGATTTATCTGTCATTATAGTTTACCATTGTAAAATGAATATTTATAGACGACATCTAATCAGAATAGATGACGAAAAAAGCTTGATTTGTCAACATAATATATTGACATACAAATTTCAGAATGCTTCGAGTTTTATTTGAAAGTAACAGTGGTGATAGTCAACGTTCGCATTTAGTAGTTGAAAGCCTCTCGTTGTCTAACCCCGCAAAAGAACGAAGATGTTCTCATTCAAGCATGACTCGTTTGCTAATTAATTCAACTAAGAAATACACATGCGGATCACTACAGAATAAACCAATACGTGTGCTATTTGCTTAGGATGTATAAATTAACAATTCATCTAATGCATATTTTTTTATATAAAAATAAATGATGAAAATAACAATGGTGGTAGTGAACATTCATTTATTCCTATTCACATATCCATGTATTAATTACTTTAAAACCTCTCGTTGTCTAGTCTTGCGAAAGAACGTAGATGTTCTCGTTCACCTTGACTCATTTGCTAATTAATTTAACTAAGTACTGATGCCGATCACAACAAAATAAACCAATACGTACATGCTTAGGATTGTATAAATTAAAAACTCATAAATCTAATTAAAATAACCGGCGAAAGTAAAACTTGACCTATCAACGTAATATATTAACATTCAAAACTCGAATGCATGATATTTTCATATGAAAATAACAATGGTGATAGTCAACGTTCATTTATTCTCATTCATGTATCCACGTATTAATTACTTTAAAGCCTCTTGTCGTCTATTCCTACAAAAGATCATAGATGTTCTCATTCAAGCTTGACTCATGATCTGCTAATTAATTCAATTAATTACATATGCCTATCACAACAAAATAAATCAATACGTACTTGTTTAGGATTGTGTAAATTAACAATTGATCATCTATCATCATAGTCTATCACTGTAATGCGAATATTTATATATAAAAGAAATCTAATTAAAACAACACACAAAAAAAAAGTTTGATCTGTCAATATAATATATTGTTGTCCAAAATTCGAACGAGTGATTATTATGTTATAAAGCACGACATTGATATCTATGGCAATAAATGGAATTTTTTTCTCTCATTTATAAATTGTGTAGACTTCGTCTGGATAATTTTTAGCCTTGGCCCCCACTTTTATGTCAATTTCCGTATGAATAATTATTCCAATTCAAACCTCTAAAATATTGAGGATAAACATTAATGATGTTCTCGTGTTAAAGAAAAAAAAAAATATAGAAAAACAAATGCTGGCTGTTGGATCTTAGTAGGTGTAGGATATGCTCACTGGAAGGCATATACTTGTTCACCAAACAACCCTAGAAGACATGATAGCTTTGTAAATGGAGTCATGAACTTGTGGATATGTCGACATACATCCGTAACTCTGTTGTTCACAACGTATAACATAATATATTATGCGTTAAAACGATCTTGTTTTTGGTGCCCCTTTTAAAAATTATCCAAGCAATTGGTTGATGAAATAAAAAAACAAAAGTTACAAATTTTTTCAATATAAAGATAAAAAAATAATCAAATAAGAAAGTCAGGCCAAATCCTATACAGTTCCCGATTGAACTGCCCATAAGTATGATCCTTAATTTACGCAAAAAGTCTACACACACTTTTAAAATACAAATCCAGATATAGATGTGTCCGAAATGATTTGATATATACTCCCTTATTTGGCCTAAATTATTTATTTGGATTTATTTTTTGTCTCTAGTCTTCTTCTTTTTTCATATTTGTTATTTTGACTTCAATATTTTTGTGAATTATTAGTCTATTTTGATGAAAGAAATCTAAAAATTATAAAATTATATTCAAAAGTTAAAAAAAATATCACTAAAGATGACGAATAAGTTCAAAAAAAAATTGGATTATTTTTGTTTTTTCTAAACTTTTTACAAATTTGGTCTATTATTTATAATTTGTTTAAAAATTCTCATCGAGATGAATTAATAAACTATAAAAAATTGATGAAAGACTAAAAATTTCACATGAGAATGAAAAAATAATCCAATAAAAATTAACGTCCAAATGGGGCTGTAGTGTTTATATTATTTAGAGAGCTCAATGCGTATTAAATAATTTCAAAACACATTTAAATTTGAATTTGTGTTATAAAGATGGGGGTAGACTTGCTTTAGGGGGAAGGTGAAGCAGCACGTGGTGGAAGGGTGGGGCAAATCCGACGTGGAGAAAAGCGGCCTTTTGGGGTCGCCAAAGGTCATATTTTCCAAAGGAAAGATGAAAGATTTTAATATTGAACAACGTTATCCACATGTGGCAAACCGTCTGCGCTGGAACAGACTTTAGAAGGGACATGTGGACCTTGCCAAACATATCAGTATCCACTTCCCATCAATGTTTTGAATACCGGATCGGTTTAGGTATCGGTTTTTCTACTGATACGGTACGTACCGGTACCGGTCATGTACTGGGTACCGTATCGGATTTATCGCAATTATCAATATATATAAAAATTATAGAGAGAAAGCCTAAAAAAATTAATTTTTTCCGCAATTCTTAAAAAAAAAAAAAAAACAAATCCAGTACCGGCCGATATGGCCGGTATTAGCCGGTACGGCCGGTATTTGGCCGGTACCGGCCGGTATTGAGAACGGTACGATACTAGAGGTACTTGGTACCGTTTTTTTACCAAAACGGTACGTACCGGCCGGTACGGTACGGTATCCATAACCTTGCTTCCCATTACCATATCCATTTTTACATGGAAAAGTCAAGAAATGGTGAATATAAAGAGACAAATATGTTTACAACCAGCAAAAACACTTGAAGCTTGCGTAATAATGGAATATTTGGTGTATGTTTAATGGGACATCATTTTTACATATTACTTAAAATTACGTCATTTTGTATTGAGAAAAACTCAAATATATTTTGAGCAATTTGGGTAAAAAGCAAATATGTTTTTTCTCAACATATAACGACGTAATTTTGAGTGATCTGTAAAAATAATATGTGTATAATATTTTTGTATTCGATGATTCAAAACACATCTATAACCAGATATACACTAATAATTTGTGTGTCCTAGACTTGCTCTTTTTACGTTAGGTGTTGGCCTGTGAAAATTATTTGTTTTTAGATTGTTTGGATTGAAAATGTTTTGATCATTTGTGTTAAATATTCAAGATTAAGGAAGGGTATTTGGTTTTTCCAAAAAGTAAAATTGCCCTCATGAGTCAAAGAAAGAGAGTTCAAGTAGAGTTCGCTTCAAAAGGGTATTTTCATGATTATATATATTATAAGTCAAATAAAATCCTGCATTAAATGCGGTCAACACACATATTAAAAATAATTTAGTCTAAACGGGTTTGATAAGTTCAACTTGTCACAACATAATCTAATAATTATCACTGAAAAATGAACCCAAATAGGTTTGCATACAAGACAATTAATTTCACCATTAATCGGTGAGAAGAGTCAATTAAGTCGGGACAAGTGCTCCTTATAAATTGGGATTTGGAGAGATTATAGTGCAGATTCATGTAGTGCATGTGTAGTGCGGACAAAACGACGTAATTTTATCCGTTTTGTTCTCAAAACTATATCATTTTAACATATTACACGTATTTTTATCAAAATATATGATATTAAAATGATGTAGTTTCGAGGACAAGACGGATCTAAACTGAGATAAAAGTCCCATATGAAGAGGTAATATCTAGTTATATATATTAAAACCTATCCAAAACCTAGAAAGCAGGAGAGTGGGAGGAGTTGTTTCCTACTATTCTTTCTTTATTATTATTCTACTAAAATAGTAATTCTTCTTGTCTGCTGGTATTCTTATCATAGATGATATTATTAAATTGACTTTGGCTAGCTAGTTCTGACCTAATTTTATTAAATTATTTTTATAATACATTCACGTTTCTTTATTTTATGTTAAAATATTTATAGAATATTATTAATTTATCTCGAGATAACGAATCAAAAAAATTAAAAAATTGAAGCGATATCAAACACATGAAAATCAAGGTTGACTCATTAATCAAACACACAGTAATGCGAACGAAGACAATCTTCACCTTGTTCATGAAAGCTTTACGATTAGCTAATTTTTTCACCCCCGGAGGGATTTCTTGGTTTTCTTTCAAGATCGGAGAAGATCAAATTTTGAACGAACTGACAAGTTTCGCCTATGCTACGATCATATATGATCTTGTAATATTGGAATTTCTCTTACTTTAATAAATCAAATAAAATTTTTCTCAACTCTTTGTATGGAATGTATGGAATATGCAGAGTTGTAGCGGTTATTCTTCAATGTATTGTAAGTTGATGTTGGTACGTACTCTATCCCAGGTTGAAAAATCAGTCTAGCTCTAAGCGTGTTGTATTCGCTAGTTTTCCAACTCAACTAGCGGCTTTGGGATCCTGATGTCGACCTCCTTATAAATGTTGATGAATCCGGTTGACTTCTTTAAAAGAAATTGTTTGTCTTAAATTATTTTAGTCCTTAGTGAATTTCATAAAGTGTTTGATTGTAAATTTTTACTTTTTATTTTTCTCGTCAAGACGAATAAATAATTTATAAAAAAAATTAACAAACGAAAAGAAAATAAATAAAGACGAAATTGAGGTATTCATATATAGTAGTATCATAGTGGGCTATGTGGACAGGCTCAAACTTTTGTTCTTGTTATTAGGTGGGCTTGGAAATGAAGTTCATGCCCAGCCATTGGTCTGGGCCATGTGGCCTACTTTGTGCCATGAAGTGAAAGTTGGAATTGAATCAGGCCGACCCAGCCAATATTTGTGCCTCTGGACCTAGTTATTCAATTTTAACTCCCAAAATGCCTTATTCATGATGCCGAAAATTGAATAGTGGCTTTCGTGTTCTTACGACGGTTCTGGCACACAAGATATGAGATCAGAAATGGGTTTGGCGAAAAACTCCTTGGCAAACAAGTTAGATATTGTTTGAGAGAGGAAGTATGCAAATATGTAGATAGGAAGTTGCGAAAATGTACTTTTTCATTGGCCTGGTAACCCCTTTTATAAGGTGAAAGACGGAAGGATCCTAGGGGATCTACTGGCCGTGATTACGCTCATCTTTCCTTGTCGAGAGGAGCGAGTCATTTATTGAGGGCTCCGTTTTTTGAAATTCTAAGCCATCTAGAGCTTCATTTGCCTGATCTTGTCGAATGGATTTCGTGATTAGTTCCTATTGACCAAGTGGTTTGACTCTTGAAAAATCGAGTGCTAACTGGTAATATAATACCAATCGCTTGAAAAGTGAGAGGTTGTGAAATGAGTGGGTGAGTGCTAAGTGGACGAGTATTAACCGAACATTGAGTTGAGTCAATCCCGTCTTGTTAATTCTAATTCTCAAATTTTGAAAAAGCAAGCAGACTCAATGGAGCAGGAAAGACACGTTCATGAAAAACGAGTAACTTGATCATGAATGGTAAAATCCCAAATCAAAATCTTTTTTTTTTTTTTTAAACGATTGAATGCACTTATAGAGTCTCATCTCCTTAGTACTCTATAACATCATAATTAGAGTCAGGTTTCTTCTCAAATTCTGCAATGAAATAAAAAATTTCCAAATGTATAGTATAAAGTTTACCTTCTTTACCCCCATAATTGTTGTGTGTTTGGAGAACAACAAGAAGTAAATTTGAAATTTGAGGTCCACTGTCACATAAAAGATGCGAATAACACGATACTCAAATTACATAACTAAATAAAAGTTCTAATTTTTGAATAATTTACAATCGTTCTAAATTGAAGAAAAATAACCACAAGAAGAAACTACAAGAATTGCACTACAAAAGATAGAAAAAGAGAACTGATATGAATCGGGAACCTTGCTATGCACAAAAATATCAGAGCACGTCACACTTCAAAAGGATGATATTTTTGGCGTCCAAATTGTTGCATTTAGATGCCCAAGGCACCCTGTCCGAACGCTAGCAACATGATAATTAGCACCAAGACATCGTTGTTTGGCGTGTAACAAACCGTATTATGCGTTGTGCACAACGAATACTCAGCGTCCAGATAAAATTTTACGAATTAGAATTTTTTTTCCTTTTATCACATACTTGTTAAACTTGATCATCAAAATTGAAACTTCTATCAACTGCATAATCAACAAAGCTATAGAGTGGGGCCACCCTATCTCCATACTTCTCAAACCCATCCAACTCTCTTTTAGCCAGTTCTCTCAAATCCTCAGCCACTTCCATTGCTTTCTTCACCCCATAAACTCCCACATAGCTCTTCCCCTTCCCCTTTCCCTTTTTCTTCTTCTTCCACTCCTCCTCCTCTCTATTTCCACTCCTCATCTTCTCTTTCAATACATCATCAACCACCTGATACAAAATCCCAACAGCCCGACCGTACCTCCTCAGCCGCCCGATCTCGTCATCACCGGCGCCGGCTAAAAGGCCGCCGCAAACGGCGGAGCACTCACCCATCTCCCCGAACTTCTTGTCCTGGACGAAGTGGACGGAGTTGGGCCCGCCGTCGAGGTCAACGAACTGGCCGGCAGCCATGCCGGTGGACCCCACGGCGCGGGCGATCTCGGCGACGACTCGTAGGAGACGGGGCTCCGGGACGAGGTTGGAAGGGGTGTTGGAGACGACGTGGCTGAATCCGAGAGGGAACAGAGCGTCGCCGGCTAGGATGGCCATGTCGACGCCGTAGACGGTGTGGTTTGAGGGGTGACTACGGCGGGATGCGTCGTCGTCCATGCAGGGCAAGTCGTCATGAATCAATGAAGCTGCATGAACCTGTTAATTAAAGAGAACCAACTGCTGAATGAAAAAGAAACTACTACTTGCAGTTGTTTTTTGCAACAAGAACCAATTTTTGTTTCTTATTTTCATGTTAATTTTGGTGGAAACCCTGCACCAAGACTCTCATGAAGCTCACTTTGATGATTAAAAAGAATGAAGTTTGGACCAAAATGATATCTAATTCAATAAGAAATTAACATCTAACTTTTAATCAAATTATGATATCGAACCGCTGACTGCGCAGAATGAATCTAATTTATTTGACTATGTGTGAACTTTTTAACTAGCTCGACCAGGCTTGACTACTGCCCTCGTGGTCATCTATAGTCTTTTTAGCCTTCTTTAGCCATCCCCAAGTACCTTAGTGTGAGTGTGAGTCCGACCTAGCTTGAGAAGTCCTAATATTATAAGAGAAACCTACACAAGTTGGGTTCAATAGAAAGAGCGAGAATGATTAAGAATTTGTCTCCTATTGTCACGAGGTCGAATTCTATTAGAATCAATCATTGAGATTTATTGAAAGTTTGTCTGGTCACGACATCGAATCACAACGTCAAGAAGTCGAATCCCACCAGAACCAATGTCATGAGGTCGAGAGGAAGTTTGACTAGCAAATAACAACCAGCGAGAGACACTCCTAATGGAGGTGTGCTATCTGGAGAAAGAACGCCTATATATACCATAGCCAACCTCATCTTTACTTCGAGATAGAGGCGACAAGACTCCAATAAGGTCATACTATTTAAATCTTATTCACATCTGTGGAAAGTGGCATACCCAATGTGGCTCTAAGACTTAAACATATATAAACACATCTAAATCCAACTGAAAATGTATGATGCTCTTGTGAATTCTTTGCTCAAGTATTCTTTCTACCTAAAGTTTGTAGATTCTGAACTTATATATTGAAGAGATGTTGGTTGGCACAAAACGAGTATTTTAGTTGTCTGTTTGTAGGTTTGTGATACGAGGAGACACTATCAACCGTGTTATCACGAATATGTCATTTTTACGGTCAAACGTTGTACAATAATTATGTGATTAATATGTATCATTTTGTTTTGTCAAAATAATTTTATACACTAATAATTAGATTTTAAGTGTGACAGTAGGAGATAAGAAGAGAAACCATTTCGAGGGCGCAGGCGGTAGGGAAGGCGGCGAGGCGGCTACCGCCGAAGAGCTCACAGGCGGCGATGCACATGACCGGAGGAGCACGTTTCACGCCTTTGGCGAGAACAGAGTAACGCATGGCTTCGTAGATCTGCTGTGGGTACTTCACAGTTACGGCCTCATCGAGTTTCTGGTTGATTTCTCCGATTAGGTTCTTCCAGTACGTCTGTAAATCGAATTTGGTTGAAATTGGAGCGAAAGAAGAAGAAGAAGAAGAAGAGACGGAACATCGAATTTTGGTTGGGTTTGTCTTTCCGATGTAGAGTCCGGCAGACAGTGATATTCCCATTGACAAAGCCATTGCCTCTTCTATCCATACATGTGTTTGCGTTGGTGTATATCTATACTATATATTATTACGAGTAATGTTAGGAACACAGATCCTCTAGACACGTCCAGATACAGGTAGTGTTTTAACTTTTCCATATTATTACTTAATGACTTTTCGTGAGAATAACTCTGAAAAATACACGTGACAATAGGAGAAATTAAAACTTACCGTAAATAGTATAATGTAAAAAAAGGAAACAAATATTCATAATTAATTTCAATTAGGTAGATTCATCGAATCAAATATTTGGCCATCACTATCAAAAAAAAATTTTAATGGAAAATTCATTAAGTTTAGTATAATAAGAATTGACAGTTCATTAACTGCAAGTAAAATGGACTTATTCTCACTTCTTACCCAACCACTTGGGCATACTCAGGGCCGGTCCGAGGTAAGTCCCGCAAGACTTCGGTGTGGGATAATAATAATTTTTTTTTTTTTTTGTAAATATAGAAGAAAACAATAGAAATTTATCAAAAAAATATTATTAATACTAAGTGAACAACTAAATTAAGATCGGAGTTGAACAACTTAAATATCAATACAGTTTACTATATGTTGCATGTTGATTACTGGTCAACGACTCCACGTTTTCAAATTTCTTGTGGGGTTTGAGAAAGTGATGGGTCTTAACTCGGGAGGCATGTTTTGCACACAATTGAATCCAAGTCTAATTTGTCTTCCATTTCCAATCACAACACAGGGAAACAGATTTTGGTTTCGTATAAGAACAAAATGATTTTGTCCATTAATTGTCATGTCCTTGTAGTGGGCCGGATCTGCTAGACATTGGTCCACGGTAGATACAGATTCGGGCTAGATCCAGAATAAGCCTGACGAAGATTCATACTATTCGCTCGTCATGGTTGGTTTTTTTGTTCAGTTTGTTCCAACGTTTGGCCAGACAAAAGGCCCCCAGAGCCTGCATACCATGCAACGAGTCTGCCGTCGAGCACAATCAGTGTGCGGATCATGCCAAACGAATAGAGGCCGGCATCATCACAGTAGAGTTCAGTTTGTTACAACTCTATGTAGATGCCAAGTGACTCAGCACGACCACGTGGAATATGACCAGACTCGAAATGTCGTGCATGTCATTAGAGGTGGAGACGATTATTTATTACGTTGTGGTGCATGTGCTTAGTATATGCTAACTTGGAGCGCAAGTACAATTCGGTATATAAGACAACTGAAGCACTTTACGGAAGGTATGTTCTGTCAAACTACTTTGAAGTGTTTTTAAGAACCACTTACTTTAATATATAGAGTGTCCTCTGACTATCTTCACCCGGACGACACTAATTGACAGGAGTAGAACCAGGATCTGACATTTGAGGGAGTCGAGATTTTTGTTTTTGAGAAATAGAGGGGGCCGAATATATCTGGAGAGGCCGAAATGTAATTTTTTTTATAATTTTTAAAATTTATACTTAGGTCTTAAATTTTTTTGAAGTTTTTGGGGGTGGCCGAGCCCCCCACAGTTTCCATGTAGTTCCTCCCCTGCTAATTAGTTAATTCTTCTTGCAGTTCAAAACAAAGAAATTTAGTGCGAGCAATCCGGAGAAGGATTCATTGAATTCAGGATTCCACAATTCTATTCTGCATTTTTTTCCAGTATAATTTTTTGTTAGTTTTTTTAAGGTTTCTTGCATCTCGCACTTCATCCTAATATGACTTTAAGTCTTTTCATTACAAATTTTTCAGAAGACTTTCATTTTCTTTGGAATGTTTAACACAAGTGATTGGTGCATGCTTTCTTCTGTGTTCTAATCCTTTGACTTGGTCTCTGTCATCCATTGAGTGTGTTAATCAGATTCATAGAGGCTATATACACTTTCCTGTAATGCGTGTGTAGTGCAGACAAAACGACATAATTTTGCTCTTAAAATTATATTATTTTGATAACAATTCACATGATAAGTTAAAATGGTATAGTTCCGATGGCCGAACGGGCAAAACGGCACTACAAGGTTGGGCTCCCTAAATCCAGATTTTTTAATCACCAATGTTATGAACCTAATTCCTTTCTATTACTGTTTAAAAAATACTACAATACACATTTTGTATTTGAGTGTATACGATATGCACATTTTGTATAGTCTTGAATTCAAAATATTTTGCATGAAAATTCATAACAAGTCTTTTAAATTCTTAACTTTTGTACTATAATAATTTTATAACAATTGGACATAAATTCAAAACCTTTTATATATGTATCATGAATTTTTGTCTTCGAATGATGATTTCAAACAAGTATTATGAGATTGTAAAGCAAATATTATGAATCTTTATGTAATAAAAGTCCATCCAAAATTTTCAAAATGCGAAGCAATTTACAAAGGTGTATACCGTGATCACAATACAATACCAAGGAAAAGATCCCTCCAAAAAATGGCATATGTCACTTTTGTGGCGAGCACACGGTATTTGTTAGTAGAAGGCGAAAAATAGTTCACTTTGTGTTCACGAAACCATGAAGTTGGTTCACCATATGATTGCGTAATTTGAAACCATGAAGTTCATGAAGTTGGCTTTCCTTGTGTCTTACATATTCATCTATGGCTAAAACTTTCGACAGTCAATGTGGGACAAACAGTATCTAACTCCTCCACATAACACACTACTGTCTATCTAACTCCTCCACATAACACACAACTGTCCACGTTTTTTATGCTTTTGACTTGCTCCTTCTTTGCTGGATATGGCCTATCGCCCATGGGGTTTAAATTTGGAGATACCCAACTGTGTTTAGAAAGAATTGGCAAGAAAGCATGTTTTACACCATTGAATCCAAGTCTCATTTGTCTTTCGATTAGCACAAATTTTCATACACAGATTTGGATATAAATATATTCGGAACCGTTCGATACACGAGAAACTCATAGTATGTTGAAGAATTTTTCGTGCATTGAACAATTCCGAACCCATCTGTGTTTGGATTTGTGTATGAAGAATTTGTGTAGACTTGTCGTTCTTCGTTTTAGATTGTGCATTTTGGCATTCTTACAGTTTGAGAGAGATATTAAAAACAAATTCTGGAAAAATCCATTCTATTGTGCCTTTTGGAGATATTGATTGATTCGGCTTCCAAAAAATTGAAGATTAGACACGATTTTAAAATCAGATTTTTAGGAACTTTTGAGATATTTATTCAGCCCGAACAACTTTTTTCATAAAAGGATTGTACATAATTATCAAAAATACTAATTTCATCAGACTACATCATGTTTGTATATGAATTTGATTTATATATGAATCTAATTTTTAGCTCTATTTATTTATATTTCCTATAATAATTACCCAAAATATGGTTTGTCATAATCAAAATCACACTCTTCGTGTATCTTTTTGGACTTCCAATTTTTAAAAATAGTAATGGGTTAAATAATTATTCATAAAAGGGTTGTACAAAATTATAACATGTAAAAGGGAAAAATGACAAAAAAAAAAAGTACATCATAATCTATTATTCTTGGCGTATATTATCATTCAAATAATTTTAGAGCTCTATAATTTACAATTCAATATTTAAAGTGTTAAAAAAAATTGTCATCCAAACACTAGCTTACACGATATTAAAACTGATTTTGGTTAGGACAATTGATTTTGCCTTCGATCTGTATATAATTTGGCCTGGGTTGCTCGTATATGTTACAAACTAGCTAGGGCAAAAAAAAAAAAAAAGGAAAAAATCAAACTGACCCAAAAAGCAACTATTCAGTTCGGCCTTCGATCGGTCCAGAACGGTCTTTGGTCGTTTCAATCCCCAAAAGACTCTAAAAAACATTCAGCTTGATTCGGTTTAAACCAGACCGAACCGAACAAAAAATGGACCGAATTGAATGTGAACCGAACCAAAAGTGAACCGAACTAAACGTGAACCAAACTGAAAGTAGATTTTCTAAAAGTGGTCCATTTGATGATTGATAGAAAAAATTCAAATAGAGACCCATTCTCAATAATAATATATTTTCTATATTAATTAGTAGTACATTTTCTTCAACTAGTGATGGGTTTGGGCCGAACAGGCCCAAATCAAGTTTTTAACTTGGCCCAATATGGACCATTTGGGTCAGATCGAAATTTCCAAACAAATTTGACCCCATCCCACCCCGAACAGAACCAAAAATAAATCAGTTGAAATCAATCTTATAAATGTATGGACCCCAAATCGAATCAATCCAAAAAGTATTTACCCCAACCCAATTTCACCCCCACAACAAAGTAGAAACTTTCAGATTCGGTTTGAAAGGGAGTCCAATCCAAAGGAAAAAACCCCTCCAAAAAATAGCGTATGCCACTTTTGCGGCGAGCACACGGTATTCTTTAGTAAAAGGCGAAAGAATAGTTCGCTTTGTGCTCACCGCATGGCTGCGTTATTTGGACATATAAGTTGGCTTTCCTTATGATGCACATTCATTTATGCCAAAACTTTCAATAGTCAATGTGGGACAAATGGTATCTAAACTTCTCCACATAACACACCATTATCAACGTTTTTTATATTTTGGATCAAATATACATATATTTGCTTTTCTTTTCCAGTGGCTTAATCTGACGATTTTTTAATCTGATCGTCACTTAATATCTTATGGTTCATTAATCTAACAATTTCCAAAGCTAAAACTTGGGTATTGAATCTTACCTGGTTGGATGTGGGATCTAATTTACGAGGAACGGTACAATCGTAAATGATATGATCGCGATCTCTTTCTTCGTTCCATTATTTTCAAAGCTAAACTTGGGTATTGAATCTTACTTGGTTGGATATGAGATCTAATCCACGAGGAAGGGTACGATCGTAAATGATATCATCTCGATCTCTTTTTCCGTACCGTTAGGGATGCCTAATGCCACTTTGTCAATTAGTGTTACCTACACTTTCGTCTCTCTTAATGTGGTCAGCACTGGGTGTCTCCGAACAACTTTTATGGTGTTCAGTTATCAAAGAAAAAATTTAATGGATCCATAATTAGAATTTTTGTGGTGGATTTACTTTCTTGCAAAATATGTCCGGTCAAATTTACAAGATTTTGCATCGCGAAAAAATTTCAAAGGAGCAAAAAAATTGGGTCTAACTCCTTATGTCCAATTTAGCATAATTTTCTTTTTTTGCATAATTTTGTCTTTATTCATTTATTTTTTTGTATTCGTTGAATTTGTCTCATTTTTTTGTGCAATAAAATAAAAAGGGAAGTCAGAACTCGCTTGAAGAAAAAAATCTAAAGTGTATACATTTATGTCTTAATATTTACAAAAAATTCACTAAAAACGAAAAATAAATCAAATCAAACTCCTTTTTTATTATTTTTGTTTTTTCAAACTTTTTTCAAATTTAATTCATATTTTTTTATTCTTCTGAAAGTTCTTGTCGAGAAGAACCAGTAATGTAATTGATGCAAAATAAACAAATTTAAAAAAATTCAAATAAGTAAAAAAACATAATCTAAAAAAAAGTTAGTCAAAATAGGGCAAGATATTGCATTGCGGGAATACTTAATGTAAATATCCTTGATTAAGTCTAATTCTGCAAGATATAACAAATAATAAAAATATATACTTCGTAATGTACTCAATAAAATTTGATAGTGATATGATAACGCGGGTGTTGGGAATCAAAAACTAATTGTTACTTTTAATGTTTAAAAATATATTTTACTTTTATCCGGAAAAGTCTGAATGCAATTTTTTTTTCTTCTGAAACTAGAAAAAAAAAAAATTTTGTTATTTTTTTCCGGGCAAATTAATAAATGAATGTTTATGTTTATACAAGATTCATTTGTCAAATGAACACACATAAAAGAATATATTTCTTTTCTTTTACTTCACTTTCTTCTTGAAATAACTTTATTGTACAATATTCTTGACACTTGAACAGAGCCCTGGAGTTCGAAGAAAGATTCCAGAGTTTTCCAGAGAAGTGTGGAAGCTTAGAGGATTCTAGTAGAACCATCTCTTTTAATTGTCTAGATTCTTGGGTATAATTCTAGTCTTTGTAAAAATATTTGTAGACTAGTCTAGATTAGATAAATTGAGAAGCTTTTAGAAAATGTTCTAAACTTCTCCCTTGGTGTATAAATAGGTGAGGACTTCATTTTTCCCAAAACCTTCAAAGCATTGTATTCATAAAATTCAATAGAGAAAGCCCTCTTCTCCAACCTCTTGTGCTCTCTACTCATTATTTTTTTTGGCTTACTTAAGTGCAAGCAAGTGCGGATATAACGTCTAAAGCCGCACGATTAGTTTGGATCTCAGGTGTGGCTTACTCATTGGTTTGGCTTACTCATTGCTTTTTAGCATCCAAGGCTGTGACACTGTGGTTTGCCAATCAAGTCAACAAAATAATCTTACTATGCTTTGCAATGGTATATATTTTAACGAGGAATTGTAGGTCATTACTCTGGGGTAGGGGGAGCCCTTCCAGAAATTCTCAGTAGCCAAGGGTTGAATCCAAGCCAAAGATGGGATTCGGAAATAGCTTTTAACAACAATTGACATGGCTCGATTATTACTTCACTAGCTACATCATTGCCCCAAACACGTAGATATGTTTTTTGATGCCTCAATTGCTTCTCTTATGTCTAGTTTCCTCACAAAGCCCATTCAAATAGCTAATGTGGGACTCTTATTTGTTTATGTGGCTTCTTATGTTTTATCCCAGGTTCAAAAACTTTAGAAACACCCCAAGTTTAGACTTATAACTCAAATTGAGAAAATTCTTAAAGTTCGATTACAAGCTGCGTGTCAACTGTCCAAAGAAAAGAAAAAAAATGGACAAATTTTCAAGCTATTCCATCCACTTTTCAAAGGATCAAAATTAGACTAATCTCTTTTTAAATTAACAGAATTGTCTTGTATAATTTATTTTCTGACTTTCACATGGTTTATGGAAGAGGAACCACCATTCCAAGGCCAATTTTGAACTCCCTTGTGTGATATTTCTTAGTATTTACAACTCCAGGAGTCACTGGAAATTGATAAATTTAAATGTCACAAGTGAAAGTTGGACACTATACTTCCGAATATACATGACTGGTCAAGATTATCATATGATAATGACAAGCATTATTTATTGCCACTACCTAAATTGTTTATCCGTAATAGGTTATTCAAGGAATTGGTTCATGCTTTCTTGTGCTCTTATCATTTGGCCTAGTCTTTGTCGCCTATCAAGTGGGTTGGCTGATGCCGCTGATCACTCATGACTTTGAAACTGAAAACTTTTAGATTTGGTTTGAAAGGGAGTCCAATCCAAAGGAAAGGACCCCTCCAAAAAATGGCGTATGCCACTTTTGCGGCGAACACACGGTATTCTTTAGTAAAAGGCGAAAGAATAGTTCGCTTTGTGCTCACCGCATGGCTGCGTGATTTGAAGCCATGAATTTGCTTTCCTTATGATGCACATTCATTTAAGGCCAAAACTTTCCACAGTCAATGTGGGACAAATGATATCTAACTGTTCCACAGAACACGTTACTGTCCACTTTTTCAATGTTTTTTTTTACTTGCTCCTCTGTTGTTGGGGTGGAGCAATACAGTCTTTTTTCCAGTGCCTTAATCCGAGGATTTTTGGATGTGATCGTTGCTTAATATATCTCCAGTGGCGTATTTGAGGGGATTAACAGTCGAGCCTTTGTTCTAAGCTAATGTCATGTACCCATCCTCTCTAAGGTTTATGCTTATTTTTAACTCCTCGAAGCATTTTGTTGCTCAAATAAAAAACCAATGGAAATTCATCATCTACCGTTTTTCCGCATTTTTCACTCCCCACCTTTGTGGATAACAGAAACATTTACCTCTAATAACTCGACACAAAAAGGTAAGAATTTTAGATTCATCACAGTTTCAATTAGGCACCAGAATTGACACGATCAAAGGACAAAAGTTGAAGATGGCTATTTCTGGGGTTCGGAAGGATAGATACATGTCCTTCGCTTATAACAAATGCTCGTAATGAATATTAATTCCCTCAAATACGCCACTATACTAAGTGGGTGTTGCCTCATTTTTTTGGTTGCAAAGTCTGTTGATTTCGTTGAGGCATTCCCCATGTATGTTGCCTCTTATTTTGCTTTTCTTCCAATGTACAAGTCCCATATCGGCTGTTTAGATGGGCTCTGTGACGAGACCACATATAAGAGAAGTAATGGAGGCTTTAATGTAAGTATCTTTGCACTTGGGGCAATGATGTAGCCAGTGAGGTAATAGCCGAGGCGCGCCAATTGCTGATTGAAAATTATTTCCAAATCCCCTCTTTGGCCTTGGGTTCATCCCTTGGTCATTGAGAATTTCTGAAAGGCCTCCTCTAACCAAGGGTAAAGACATACAGTTCCTAGTTCAATTTTATACCCTGTTGTAAAGCAGAAGTTAGATGGATTATTTTGTTGATCTTATTTAAGTGCCCACTTTAAGTTGGAAAGTTTTTTGGATTCGTAAAATTAACATTTGAGCTTAAAATTAGCAAAACTATAAGCTCGTCAAAGAGTGATCAAAACAAGATTGTTCTTGTGGTGAAATTCATTTCGGTTCAGTCGGTTTACAGACATGAAATGAAAGACTGCAAATTCTTTTCATTTGAACTTCTTTAAGGAAAAATAATGCAGTCACTTCCAGAACAACTCAACATTGCATGTTACGAGCTGTCTTGATCTATTAATAGCAACTTGCGACAAAACAACTTATTTTTTCAATAACTGTACCCGGGAACTCTGAAACAACCAATTAAACTTGAAAACCGTTGTTGCCTATCCATATGGTGTATTCACCTATTAATCCTTAGAGATTGGGGCATTGCAAAACAAAGGAAAGAGTCATCAAAAGATTCAATACCCAGCCAGCTTTTATTAGCTTGGGAAATTGAGAAATTAATCAACCATGAGAGATATTAATCACGATCAAATCCAAAAAATCTCAAATTAAGCCACTGGAAACACAGAGTTAAAATATGTAATGGTCCACCCCAACAAAGGAGGGGCAAGTCAAAAGCATAAAAAAAAAGTGGATAGTGATGTGTTTTGTGGAGAAGTTAGATACCATTTGTCCCACATCGACTGTCGAAAGTTTTGCCCTTAAATGAATGTAATTTCATAAGGAAAGCCAACTTCAATGTTCAAATCACGCAGCCATACGGTGAGCACAAAGCGAACTATTCTTTCGCCTTTTACTAAAGAATACCGTGTGCTCGCCGCAAAAGTGGCATACGCCTTTTTTTGGAGGGGTCCTTTCTTTGTATTGGACTCCCTTTCAAACCAAACCAAAAAGTTTCCAGTTTTGTAATATTGTTGTGATGTAGCCCACTTGGTAACCTGTTCTTAAGTTGGAAAGTACATACCAACATTTACAAAGACTTGTGACGGAAACTTTTGATAAAATAACTTCATTCATATTAGGCTTTGTTTAGTTGCTGGAAAATGAAAGATAAGTGCGAAATTATATAGTCAAAAGAGATCTGAAGTTTTGAAACTATTTGGATGATATATGTTAAATAAATTTTACAGCATAGCTGTGTTTGAAGAATAATAAATAATGATTTTTTTAGCACTTTAAAATCTCATGTTTTTGTACAACCCTTTTGTGAAAGTTAGAAAAGAAATTGGCCTTGGATTGATTCCTTTTCCTTAAACTAGGGATGGTATTTTGGACCAAACAAATGGTCACTCGAATCAAACTGCTTAATTTTTTTCGAACTGTAACCGTTTTTTCCCATGGGTGTGGGTATGCTAGGAACGGATGAATATCCACTCGGGTTTGGTTTGGTTTGGTTTGGTTTAAATAAATAATTTTTAATAGTTGCAGCTCAAATGTCTAACAGCTTAACATCTGAAGAGTCTATCTAAGTGTGTATATATAAGTTTAACCCCTTCCATGGTTGTCATTTTGTACTCTACAACATATATTCCATCTTCATGTTCTAGAGTAAGATAGAGAAACAATAGTTTGATTTGATAGCCAATCGACGGGTGGGTATTTCGTCGACCGAGTCTGCTGTTGTACCATGATAGAGGGACAACCATGCAACCTCTAACACCCACGGTAATGCGACAAATTTATTTTTAAAAATACTGTGATTTCACATGATTCGATTGGTTTGTATCTATTCTGTAATGTTGTTTTCGTATTACGGTTTTGTAATTTCAATTTTAAGGATTAATATAAATTATTTTCTAGAGTTTGAGCTTTAAGTTCCTACAATTTTGTCCAAAATTTTCTTTTCTGTGGACAATTGATACGTAATCAAACTTAGGAGGATTGATTTTCGCACTCTGGGTTATGAGTCTGAACTTGGGGGATTTTCAGAAATTTTGAAGGTGGATAAAACATATAAGAAGCCCAAGAACAAATAAGAGTCCCACATTGGCTATTTGTGTGGGCTTCGTGAGGAAATCTGATTCCATAAATCAAGCAATTGAGACCATGTGAAAAGTATCTTTGCGCTTGGGGCAATGACGCAGCTAGTGAGGTAATAACCGAGGCGCGTCAATTGCTGGTTGAAAACTATTTCCAAACCCCCTCTTTGGCCTTGGGTTCATCCCTTGGCCACTGAGAATTTCTGGAAGGGCTCCCTCTAACCCAGGGTAATGCCCTACAATTCCTAGTTTAAATATATTCTAGTGGAAAGCAATAATAGTATAATCATCTTGTTTAAATATCTAGTTAGAAAATACTTAGTTATGTTCTTTTTCTGTTATTAGTATTCGGTTGGAGGATACATCCCACCAAAATTCTTATTTATCTTAATAATACACAAACAAAGGAAATGGGGACGAAGATTATTTAGAATAGTATTTTGTGCACTAAAACGACAATATTTTGATGCACAATATACCCTGCCCCTACGTTCTATGCATAAAAGATTAAGGGTAAGCCTCAATAATGGATTGAACAGCTTTGATGGGCTTTATAATATGTCTACTGAATCCAGCCTCCCTCAAAACATTTGCCCATTCCTTTGAAGTCCTCTCTTTCCCATTGTTTGTGTGAGCCATCATCACCATGTCCAACATCAACCTCACATGCTCTAGCTTATTCTTCTTGTCTTCTTCTTCTTCTTCTTCAACCACTGCTTCTACTATAATCACCTTCCCTTTGTCTTTCGAAATCGCCTCTTTGCATTTTTTCAATATTCGGATGCAATCTTTATCGTCCCAATCGTGCAAAACCCACTATGAATCCCAAAACAAAAAAGAAATCACTGATATCACCAAGGTTTGCATATAAAAATACAGATTTAGACATTTTTGAACCAAGAAATACATGAATTTTCTGAGAAACAAAGTCATAGACAACGAATCCTTTGGTTTTTGGAGCTATCTAATGGGGAGATAGATAGAGAGGTGACAAAACCCTATACTTTTCAACTAAAAAATACAACTATAAAAGCAATCCGAGTACTAATTGCAATACAAGCGTCGTGCTAGCAGCTAGGCAGATCTATGCTTATTTTCAACTCTTCGAAGCATTTCTTTGCTCAAAGTAAAAATCAATGACAATTCATGACTACTTAATTAACCTGTAGTCATCACTTAATACAAAAAGTAAGAATTGAAGGATTCGTTAGAGTTTCAATTAGGCACCACTAATATTAGACACAATCAAAGGAGTGCAATATTGTTCGGAGGATGTGATCTTAGCTTAGAACAGAGACTCATAATAAATATTAATCTCCTAAAATAGGCCAACATACTAATGGGTGTTGCCTCATTTTTTCATGTTGCAAAGGTCAATTGATTTGTTGAAGCATTCCCTATATATGTTTCCTCTTATTTTCCATTGCAAAATCTCTTGAAGCATTCCAAAAGGGCGTCGCTCCTTATTTTTTGTTGAAGCAATCTCGTGCTAACACGAGGGAGATCATTATGCGGATACACTCAAACCCAAACTGTTGGCCTAGTGATTAAAAGCCTTAGATTTAGAAATTTACACCCTTCTAAGATCTTAAGTTCGAAATTTTTAAATGTTATCAATTTTTACGGAGCCAATTTATATAGAGTTTTGCCCATATTTTAATTGAATCCTCATTAGTGAACAGTAGAATTATTCACGAGATTAATCACGATGCGCAAATTGGTCTAGCCTCTCTCATAGTTATAAATATGTGTCCGTGTGTTACGTATAGAAGACATGCTCACCATAAGGTATGCAGCATCAGCCTTGGGAACACTAATAAACATGTCTCCCCCAACATGCTCAACCCCATCACACTGCGGTGCATCCAAAACCACATGAGGAACATCAAAATTTATGCCCCGAAGCCAAGGAAACCCCTTGACCAACAACCGGAGAGTAGTCCCATCTCCTCCGCCCACATCCACCACCGTCTCCACCCCCTCGAACACCTCCGGACAACCTTCAATCACCGCCGGCACCGCCAACCTCGCATCGCAGGCCATAGCATCATTGATGAGCTTGCTATGGGGAAGATTCTCCGCTGCGTACCTGTTAGGAATAAAATACACAAAAACCCATAAAGCACAAAATCGATGTTTAAATTATATATAGAATTATATAAGACGAATATAAATAAAGATATAATTTGGCATGTGATCCGAGAGACAAGATCTCGTTGTCCTAGAAATGTTATTGCCTCTTCAGACTTGGGTATTGACTCTGTCAATAAACAACTCCAAGATACAACCCAAATTACGACTAAGTCTTCTCGATGTTCGCGTCCACAGGAACTAAGGTGACCTGTTTATGACTAAAGTTGTCCAATAAGATAGAGAATGGATAGAAGTAGAATCAAGAGAATAGAGAAAAGAAGAAGAGGATTGTAATTAAGTTGTTTTTGGTTTGGTTAACAATAACCCTTTATATAGGCTCTGAGTTATATCTTTCTCAACGGACACAATTCTTGATGAAAACCCTCTCCATCGATGATTTAGGAGAGCTGTAGTACACTTTTGTATAGTGTGGTGCGGACAAAACTATATCGCTTTGCCCGCTTTGTTCTAGAGACTACATCATTTTAATTCTATACATTTTGATAACAATTCGAATGATAAGTCAAAACGATGTAGTTTCGAGGACAAAAAGATAAAACTACATCGTTTTACCCGCACTACACGCGTACTACAGAAAAAATGCGCTACAACCTCTCTGAATCCCTTAATTGAAGAGACACAAATTCAAAAAATGTCTCTTGAAATACACATGTTAAAAAAACAACTTAATCTAAAAAGAGTTTTAAATTGACGCGCCTCAGTTATTACCTCCAGATGTCTTCACCGTGAGTGGACTCAAATGCCGGACTCCCGTCGGCCAGAACACGAGCGCTTAGGCCGTGCCACGGTGCCAGCATCACCGGACTGCACTCGAACAACAAAAAATCCGCCATGCTTTTTTTGCCGGTTTTTGAAAGAAGGCGGGAGAGTGGTGTTTGGAGGTACCCCATGGGACCTTCTCTGAAGATTTTACGGTGGACCAAGAACCTCATGATGCGGTGGAGGGCGGCAGGTGAGCATCCGAGGGCGGAGGATAGATCGGAGAGTGTCGTGGGGGCGTTACTGGTTTCCAGGGCGTCAGGTATTCCGAGCTCAATGGCACATTTGACAACAGCCATATCCACAAACCCAAATATGTATTTCCATATATCTACTTGGGCTTGGGCTTCTTCTTCCTCTCTACTTTTCTCTCCTTCCATCTCTCTCTCTCTCTCAGATAGAAACATACACAGAGTACTGGAGGTGAAGCTTCAATCATATATATAATCATATATATATATATATAGATATATATATATATATATAAGAAAATTTGTATTTCCAATTGCTAACTACAACTCAGTAGCCAGTGGATAATAGACATATGATTTAAAAATTACGTATCAATACATATTTTACTGATATTATCGATGTATCTTTCATATGTTATTGACCGAGAGTCATTATTATCCAAAGAAAATTAATGAACGGAAGGGGGAAAATTAATAAACACAAGGAAAGTGGGTCTTTTAATGTTGTATTTTTTTATTGTTTGAGCAAATTAAGAAAAGCAATCCAATTAGTAGATCTTGCCAGTGATATATATCGACAGCTTGAAAATGACACCAATGATCATGAAAGTGACTTTTTGATCATGAATCCTTTAACTATCAAGTTAGAAAAGAGAAATTGAATGCAAATAGGGGATTGCGAGTAATGGATATGGAAATGTACCTGATTTTTTGTCTGGTAACCTTTTAAATAAATTGGAGAATGAATGAATTTTAAGTGAACTCGTGGCCGTCAATCCGACTCCCCTTTTTATATTGAGAGGATTGTGTCATTAAATGTGTACTCCATCTCTCGAGTCTCGAACCGTTAAGGGTGCTGATTGTGGGATTTGGCTGATGAAGTCTTGTGATTGTCTTCCTTCTGTCGGACTGAGCAAATCCCATAGTGAAATAAATCCTACCCGATCAAAATGAGCATAGACTGATTGGGTTTTCGTAAGTCAAGTGACCCGTTACCAAGCTGAGTCAAACAGGACTCTTCTCAGACACTATGTAAAGCATGTATCATGCGATACACGAGGACAGAACCCTCATCCGAGTGGTGGGATCGTTCCAATTTCCTAATTATGAGCCACAATATCATCTCTCTCTCTCTCTCTCCTTTTAAAGGCAAAAACACTAAAATCTGTATAATAACTTGGTATACTGAGGGTTCAAGAGTAAGGTGATACCTTCAATTGAAATCCAAAAACAAAACAGCACGAGAAAAGTGGAGCTTTCAGGGGGACCGACAGATTGCTTTAGTTTATGTTTGAAGCTCCTTAGCTCATTGATACCTGCAAGACACTTAACACCGGTTTGATATCTTAAAAATAGCATTTCGATATCTAAGTTAGAACTTTATGGTGAAAAAAAAGACAAGGGAAAACTTTATATTGAAATGGGCAGAGTCCCGTACGTGTACCATAGGGTTGAATTAGATTATATAGTTGTAGTTACTTATTGATAACCTTGCCGAGTATAACCTCAAAGTTGTTCCTTTAACGGTTCTTATCCAATAATGAGGGATAAGGATAACCGTTATGACGGGATCACTTCAAATCTCGTCACATCCGGACTAAAGCATACCAAGTAGGCTGATTAGTATTTTACAAACTAGAATTGATGATCAAGTCATACTAAAAATATAATATACTTGTCGAGCTGAGCACACCCACACCTGAGCAGATCAGACACTCATCCGAGCAGACCACATGTCCTAGTTAGATAGTCATTCAATTCTCTTACACCAAGTCAGATAGTCATTCAATTCTCTTACTCGTCACTGTCCAAAATCTATACAATAATGATCTGTGTCTTACTCTGAAATGAAAGGGTTATTGGGAAATTATTAAACTTGATGGTGGGGTTTCTGGACTACGTAGTTGAAAACATGATAATTGAGTTGGAAATGGTTGAACAAATAATAGTGGTGCATTATTAGGGAGGTTGAGATTCATGTGTTTGTGATCTTGTGCTTTATTAGCATATTAATATTATAAAGAAAATACTTCTTTTGGTGTGAATTTATATCATGAAACTGACCCAAAAGTTTTCTTTTTCAAAATTGCCATCATTAAAATTTTGCTTTTTACAGGTTTTTTTTTAAAGCCAAGGTATCCGGTTAGCTTTTGGAATTACTCTCAACCTAATACTGATTAATCTTCGGGAGACCAATCTCACTGTCCATTTACGGAGCCCCCAATTAAAGCAAGGGCATTTTGCCCAGTATGGACTGACCCCAAATAGCTGGTAACACATGAGAAGTTTCGAACCTGAGATCTAGGAGAAAGCATACCTCTTAAGTCTGACCACCAGACGTTGCCCTTGGGGTTTTTATTTATTTATTTTTACAGTTTAATGTGCTTTTATCTCAACTAGTAGTATCAATGTAAGACAAAGTTACTCACGTACAAAAAATACCCACGAAAGATTTGTGTTCCTAGACTTTTTCTTATTGTTTGGGTTTTACAGCCTTCTAAGTTAGGCTTTTCATGAAAGTCTTGGAAGCGATACCCTTTTCCGATTCTTGTTTGGCTCAATTGTGAATCGCTTTTCTAATAGAATGGTGAGTCCTTTGTAGATGCCCCAAATTTCTACTTCCAGACTTGATGAGCATGAAAGCTTCCCATAGTAACCCAGCTGCCAATTTTCTTGATCATCTCGAGTAAGACCTCTAATTGGCGTATTCACCTGCTAATCCTTAGATATCCACACTGCAAAACAAAGGAAAGAGTCATCAGAAGATTCAATACCCAGCCAGGTTTATTAGCTTCGAAAATTGCAAAATTAATGAACCATAAGAGAGATTAATATTGATAAGATCCAAAAATTCTCAAATTAAGCCACTCGAAAACAGAGTTAAAACAAAGGAGGAGCAAGTCAAAAGCATATAAAAAAAGTGGACAAGGATGTGTTTTGTGGAGAAGTTGGATACCATTTGTCCCACATCGATTGTCAAAAGTTTTGGCCTCCAACGCATGTAAGCATAACGAAAGCCAACATCAAAGTTCGAATCACGCAGTCATGCAGTGAGCACAAAATGAACTATTTTTTGCCTTTTACTAAAGAATACCATGTGCTCGTCGCAAAAATGGTTGGATGGGACTCCCTTTCAAACGAAATCTGGAAGTTCTAGTTTCATAACATTGTTGAGACGTAGCCCACTTGATAGGTGACACAGACTGTCAAAATATTACAACACAAAAGGAAGCATGTACCAATCCTTTTATATCTTGTTTTTAAGTTTGATCACTAAATACCAACATTTACTTTTGATAAAATAACTTTATCTATATTAAGTTTCGTTAAGTTGTCAGAAAATGAAAGAAAAGTGTGAGATTATATAACTTTTCTGTAATTTTTATGTGCTCAGTTAGTAAGAAAGTTTTTGAATTCGTACTCTAATTTTTTATTTTTCCTCACATGTCCCGTAAAAAATACAAAATTTTGCAATAATATTGATTTTACAAGTTTAACCCTTTTCCCGATTCTCTACACCAAAATTTTGTGTTCTGCATCATATTCCATCTATGTGTATATAAGTTTAACCCCGTTCATGATTCTCTACACCAGAATTTCGTGCTCTATAGCATATTTCATCTTCGTGTTATGAAGTAAGATAGCCCACAGACATATATCATTGTTCATTGAGCGAAACGGATTTTAACGCAAAGGTTTTACGGGTTTGCCTAGATTTTATGGGTTTTCCTTCGACATTCGCGGCCTTGTTTCGGCTTGCTGCCCTATCGCGACCTAACCTCGGGCTACGGAACTCGCTTTGCCCTTCGCGGCCTTATTTCGGCTCGTAGCCTCCTCGAAGGCCTCGCGACCTCTTCTCGATTCGCGGGCCTCCCAACCCAAATCTCACGTTCTTGACGGTCGTTCTCAGCGTGCGGCCCTCGCGGCCCAAATTTTCTGGACTTAGGTATTGTGGGCCTACGCATCTTGGGCATGACGTACAATTTTGAAGAGACACATGAGGTTAGCAATGTATACAGGTGACACAACGTAAAGGGTCACATGGCAATTACTATTGGAGTCTATATGTCATGTATACTCATAAAGTGGTCTTCGAACATATCAAATATCTAAACCATAATGCTATATTGAGCATTTGAATGCATTTATTTTCATAAATATTCACACTACACCCGTTATTCTTTTTTGAGTAATAATGGCAAGAAAAGGCTACTACGTGGTATTCAAAGGGAGGATTCGTGGCATTTAAGATACTTGGCCCTCTTGTAGCAAATAGGTGCACGGTTTTCGTGGTGAAATGTACAAGAAACATGATTCAACGATGGAGGCCGAGTTTGCTTTGTGAGCTTATTTAGATGCCAAGGTTAGTGGATACCCACCATTGTTTCTCTCGATCCAAGCAAGCTATGATGAAAAGCTAACTACAGTTGCTCGTCCTCAATCAAAGATGTGTAAAAATATCCAGTGGGTGTTACTGAGTGCAACATTGGTCTTACTCGGTGCAGTTTTGGCATTTATTATTGAGTATATTCTGTAAAATTATACTTTTTTCTACTCTTTTAGAAACTTCATAATTGGCATGTAGTGAAATTTTAATTTGGTTCAATTCCTAGGTATTAAATGTATGTCTTTGTTTACATTACATGGCATTGGCAATGGAATGTATTCGAAAACATCGTCGCTTTATTAGTGGTTTTATATTTTCCTTGACCCGAAAATTTTATTTTTACCTCCGAGATTAATTGAGGTTATTAATTATAATTATTTTTTGTCTTAATTTTAAAAATAAATGGTTTTTTTAAATAAATTTTTATACTTCAATTTCGAAATAATACATTAAATACATCACGAATGGCAAAGAAGTCATTTTACAGTTTAACACACCTTTTCTCCATCTAACACACTCAATATAGTGCTTCATCTAATCACTGAGCTATTTAACACACTTATTTTAATACATCATCCTTAATGGGCTATTGGGTCATCCCCTTTTATTTAACATACCAAAAACTAAAGCGACATCTAATCGAGCCCTAAGTTCTATGCATAGAAAATTAAGGATAAGCCTCGATAATGGATTGAACAACTTTGATGGGCTTTATAGTGTGTCTACTGAATCCAGCCTCCCTCAAAACATATGCCCATTCCTTTGCAGTCCTTTCTTTCCCATTGTCTGTGTGAGCCATCATCGCCATGTCCAACATCAACCTCACATGCTCCAGCTTATTGTTGTTGTTGTTGTCTCCTCTTCCTCCCTCATCTTCTTCTTCAACCACAGCTTCTACTATAATCACCTTCCCTTTGTCTTTTGAAATAGCCTCTCTGCATTTTTTCAATATTCGGATGCAATCGTCGTCGCCCCAATCGTGCAAAACCCACTGTGAATCCCAAAACAAGAAAAAAAAGAAATCACTGATATCACCAAGGTTTGCAAATAGTGTACGATTCAGACATTTTCGAACCATGAAATAAGTAAATTTTCTGAGAAACTAAGTCATAAACCAGGAATCCTTAGGTTTTCGGAGCTACCTAATGTCTTATGAGAGTGGGATGGTATTCCCATGTTGGTATCTTGCCAACTTAGAGCTCCTAATTTGTAATATTTTTTTCCCTTTTTTTAATAAATTTCTTTTGCTGTTAAAAGAAAAGAAAAGGGGAGAGATAGTTAGAGAGGTGACAAAATCCTATACTGTTCGACTAATAAATACAGAAGCAATTCAAGTACAATGCAATACAAGCGTTGTGCTGCTTAGCGGATCTATGCTTATTTTCAATTTCCGAAGCATTAATTTCGTTGCTCGAAATAAAAACCAAGGACAATTCACTACTTAACCTCTAGTCACTTAATACAAAAAGTAAGAATTAATTGAAGGATTCATTAGAGTTTCAATTAGGCACCATATAATTGACACAATCAAATTGGGAGGATAGTTACGTGACCTAGCTTAGAACAGAGGCTCGTTATAAATATTAATCTCCTCAAATACGCCACTATACTAATGGATGTTGCCTCATTTTTTCATGTTGCAAAGTCTCTTGATCTCATTGAAGCATTCCCCATATATGTTGCCTCTTATTTTCCCTTTTTTCCATAGCAAAATCCGTTGAAGCTTGCTCAAAGGGTGTTGATGCTTCTTATTTTTTTCAAGATTAGTCACGATGTGGGAATTGGTCTGGACCCTCTTAGTTATCAAATATATGTATATATATATATATATATATAGACACACACACACACACTCTGCCTAGTAATTGTATAGAATACATATGCTCACCATAAGGTATGCAGCATCAGCCTTGGGAACACTATCAAACATGTCACCCCCCCACATGCTCAACCCCAACACACTTAGGTGCATCCAAAGCCACATGAGGAACATCAAAATTTATACCCCGAAGCCAAGGAAACCCCTTGACCAACAACCGGAGAGTGGTCCCATCGCCTCCGCCCACATCCACCACCGTCTCCAGCCCATTGAACACCTCCGGACACCCTTCAATTACCGCCGGCACCACCACTCTAGCATCGCAGGCCATAGCATCGTTGATGAGCTTGCTATGGGCAAGATTCTCCGCCGCGTACCTCCAGATATCTTCACCGTGAGCGGACTCAAACGACGAAATCCCGTCGGCCAGAACACGAGCGCTTAGGCTGTGCCACGATGCCAGCATCACCGGACTGCCCTCGAACAACACCAAATTCGCCATGCCTTTTTCGCCGTTTTTTGAAAGAAGGCGGGAGAGTGGCGTTTGGAGGTACCCCATGGGACCTTCTTTGAAGATTTTACGGTGGACCAAGAACCTCATGATGCGGTGGAGGGCGGAGGGTGAGCATCCGAGGGCGGAGGATAGATCGGAGAGTGTCATGGGGGACTTATGGGTTTCCAGGGCATCTGGTATTCCGAGCTCAATGGCACATTTTACAACAGCCATATCCACAAACCCAAATATGTATTTCCATATATCTACTTGGGCTTGGGCTTCTTCTTCCTCTCTATTTGCCTTTCCTTCCATCTCTCTCTCTCTCTCTCTCTCTCTCCCTCTAAGATAGAAACATACACAGAGTACTGAAGGTGAAGCTTCAATTATATAACGAGCACGATGGAAGTGGGCCTTTTACTAATAGTGTTGTATTTTTTTATTCTTTGAGCAAATCAAGAAAAGCAATCCAATTAGCATATGTACGGGTGTGTTCGTTTTGAGTGTTTCTGAAATAATTTTTAGAAACAAAACTCTGAGACGTTGTTTGGTTATAAGTGTCTCAGAAACTTGTCTGGGAGAAAAATGTTTCAGAGACACTTTTTATAGAGAGAAAAAGTTGTCTGGGAAAATGTTTGAGAAACTTATTCTAGAAATTTGTTTGGGAGAAAATCTCCCAAAAACCTAACCAAATCTGTGATATTTATGGACACCTTGCAAATGACACCGATGATGTTAGAAGCTGGACGAGTCTCTTCGAATATTCTTGCATTACATCTTGTACATAAGTTCTGAAATCGGGAGTGATTTTTTGGTCATGAATCCTTGAATTATCGAGTTAGAAATCGATGGAAAGAAAGAGACTGGATGCAAGCAGGAGAGTGCGAGAAAACGTGACTTGGTAACATTTTCAATAGATTGGAGAATAAATGGACTTTATGTGGGCTTGTGACTGTCAATCCGGCTCTCCTTTTTATATTGAGTGAATCGTGTCATTAAATGTGTACTCCATCTCCTAGGTATCAAAAAATTAAAGGTGCTAACGGTAAAATTTGGTTGATTAAATCCCGTCATTAAATGTGTACTCCATCTCCTTATCTCCTTCCATCTCTCTCTAAGATAGAAGCTTGCAATCATATAATGAGCACGATGAAAGTGTGCTTTTTACTAAAAATGTTGTATTTTTTTATTGTTTGAGCAAATCAAGAAAAGCAATCCAATTAGTAGATCTTGTTTGTGATATTTATGGTCAGCTTGAAAATGACACCGATAATGACGGAAGTTGGACCGAGTCTCTTCGATTTGGAATGGGGATTCTGTTCTATACTGCACGCAACAAGATTATTTCAACGCGCATCACATTTTATTGTGTACATTGCACAGCTAGTGCCCTGTTCCCTTCGACCCCTGCGTTGCGTTGATTCTTGTATACAAGTTTTGAAGTCGAAACTGATTTTTTTTATCATGAATCATTTAACTATCGGCAAAAAGAGAGAAATTAAATATTGCAAGTAGGGGATTGCGAGTAATGTACATGAAAATGTACCTGATTTTTTGCCTCGTAACCTTTTAAATAAATTGGAGAATAAACGAATTTTAGCTGAGCTTCTGACTGTCAATTGGACTCTTGTTTTTATATTGAGGGGACTATGTCAATAAATGTGTATTCCATCCCCTAAGTCTCGAACCATTAAGAGTGTTCATTGTTAGATTTGGCTGAGTAGATCTTGTGATTGACTCTCTTTTGTCGGACTGAGCATATTTCATCTGAGCTAAATAAATCCTCCCGATCAAAATGAACATAGACTGATCAAGATATCATGCGTCGAGTGACTAGTTACCGAGCAAAGTCACCCCCCCCCCCCCCCCCCCTTCCTTAAGGCAAAAACACTAAATCTGTATAACTTGGTACTGAGGATTCAAATGAAATCCAAAAACAAAAGAGCACGAGAAAAGTGGAGCTTTCAGGGGACCTATAGATTGCTCTAGTTTATGTTTGAAGGTCCTTAGCTCACTGATACCTACAAAACACTTGACACCAACATTTCTCCAATACCTAAGTTAGAATTTATGGTGGAGAGAAAAGAGAAGAAAAAGTTCTATATTGAAATGGACAGTCTCATACATTGTAACATAGAGTTAAATTACATTATATAGTTGTAGTCGCTTCTTGATAACCTTGCGGTGCATAACCCGGGAGTAGTTCCTTTAAAAGAGGAACAACTCTGAAGATAATCTAACGATTCTTATCCAATAATGAAGAGATCACTTCAAATCCTGTCATATCCGAACTAAAGCATACCCGGTAGGATGATTAGTATTTTACAAACCAGAATTAATGATCAGGTCATACTAAACGTGTAATATACTTGCCGAGTTGAACACACCCACACCTAAACAGAAAGACAGCTAATTAGCACTCTTATCCGAGTAGACCGTATATCCTAATCAGGCCATCAATCAATTCTCTTACGCATCACCATTCAAAATCTATACAATTATGATCAATGTCTTACTCTAAAATGAAATTATTGTACTTAATGGTGGGGTTTGTTGACTACATAGTTGAAAACATGATAATTGAGATGGGAAAGAGATATTGGAGAAGTGGGAAATAGTTGAACAAATAATATTTCGTGCATTATTAGGAAGGTTGAGATTCAGGTGTTTATGATCTGTGATTTATTAGCTTTTTTAATTTTATAAAAAAAAAATACTTTTTGGTTTGAATATATCATGAAGCTGACTCAAAAGTTTTCTTTTTTTAAATTGTCACCAATAAATTGAGAATCAGGTGTTTATGATTTGTGCTTTATGATCTTGGCACATTTTATTGTGTGCATTGCACAGCTGGCGCCCTGTTCCCTTCGACCCCTGCATTGCGTTGATTCTTGTACACAAGTTTTGAAATCGAAACTGATTTTTTTATCATGAATCATTTAACTATGAAGTTAGAAATCGGCGAAAAGAGAGAAATTGAATATTGCGAGTAGGGGATTGCGAGTAATGTACATGAAAATGTACCTGATTTTTTGCCTCGTAACCTTTTAAATAAATTGGAGAATAAATGAATTTTAGCTGAGCTTCTGACTATCAATTAGACTCTCATTTTTATATTGAGGGGACTGTGTCAGTAAATGTGTATTCCATCCCCCAAGTCTCGAACCATTAAGCATGTTCATTGTGAGATTTGGCTGAATAGATCTTGTGATTAACTCTCGTTTATCGGACTGAGCATATTTCATCCTAGCTAAATAAATCCTCCCTATCAAAATGAACATAAATTGATCGAGATATCGTGCGTCGAGTGACCGGTTACTGAGCAAAGTCACAATAATTGAGGCATAGTCACGATATATCATCTAAACCCCCCCCCCCCCCCCCCCCCCCCCTCCTCTCTTTCTTTTTAAGGCAAAAACACAAAATCTGTATAACTTGGTATTGAGGATTCAAATGAAATCCAAAAACAAAAGAGCACGAGAAAAGTGGAGCTTTCAGGGGACCTACAGACTCTAGTTTATGTTTGAATGTCTTTAGCTCACTGATACCTACAAAACACTTGACGCCGGTATGGTATCTTACCAATATTTCTCCGATACCTAAGTTAGAATTTATGGTAGAGAGAAAAGAGAAGGAAAAGTTCTATATTGAAATGGGCAGTCTCATACATTGTGACATAGAGTTAAATTACATTATATAGTTGTAGTCGCTTCTTGATAACCTTGCGGAGCATAACCCGGGAGTAGTTCCTTTAAAAGAGGAACAACTCTAAAGCTAATCTAATGATTCTTATCCAATAATGAAGAGATCACTTCAAATCCTGTCATATCCGGACTAAAGCATACCCGGTAGGATGATTAGTATTTTACAAACCAAAATTAATGATCAGGTCATACTAAACGTGTAATATACTTGCCAAGCTGAACACACCCACACCTAAACATGAGAAAGACAGCCAATTAGCACTCTTATCCGAGCAAACTGTATATCCTAATCAGGCCATCAATCAATTCTCTTACGCATCACCATCCAAAATCTATACAATTATGATCGATGTCTTACTCTAAAATGAAATTATTATACTTGATGGTGGGGTTTTTTTACTACATAGTTGAAAACATGATAATTGAGATGGGAAAGAGATATTGGAGAAGTGGGAAATAGTTGAACAGATAATATTTGGTGCATTATTAGAGGAAGGTTGAGATTCAGGTGTTTATTATCTGTGCTTTATTAGCTTTTTTAATATTATAAAAAAAATACCTCTTTTGGTTTGAATGTATCATGAAGCTGACTCAAAAGTTTTCTTTTTTAAAATTGTCATCAATAAATTGAGAATCAGGTGTTTATAATACGTCGGTTTTGAAATTACTTTCAAGCTAATACGACTAGTCCTTGGAGGACCAATTCCGCCGTCCACTTGCCGAGGGTCCTAATTAAAGCCAACCCAAATAGTTTATAGCACTTGAGAGGTTTTCAAAATTGTCATCAATAAGAATTTGTTTTTACATTTTTTTTATAGCTGATATATCTGATCGATTAGCATTCTATTTTTTTATTACTGACGACCTGACTAAAACATACCCGGTAGGCTAATTAGTATTTTACAGACCAGAATTGATGATCAGGTCATCCTAAACGTATAATATACTTTTCAAGCTGAACACACCCACAACTAAGCAGAAAGACATGCACAGCTGATCAAATCTTTTATCCGAGCAGACCACATGTCCTATTCACGTCGTCAATCAATTGTCTTACTCATCACTATCCAAAATCTATACAATGATGATCAGTATCTTACTCTGAAATGAAAGGGTTATTAGGAAATTATTAAACTTGATGGTGGGGTTTGTAGAAACATGATAATTGAGTGGGAAATAGATATTGAAGAAGTGGGAAATGGTTGAACAAATAATCGTGGTACATTACTAGGGAAGTTGAGAATCAGGTGTTTATGATTTGTGCTTTATTAGCTTTTACAAATATTAATATTATAAAGAAAATACTTTTTTTTCTTCAAAATTGTCATGATTAAAATTTTATTTTCACACGTTTTTTTATAGTTGAGGTATTTGGTCGGTTTTGGAATTACTCTCAACCTAATGTTGATTAATCTTCGGGGGACCAATCCAACCATCCACTTGTGGAGCCTCCAATTAAATCAAGAGCATTTTACCTAGTATAGACTGACCCTAAATAGTTGATAGCATCTGAGAGATTTCGAACCTGAGACCTAGGAGGAAACATATCTCTAAGTCTAACCACCAGACGTTGCCCTGGGCTTTTTATTTATTTATTTTTACAGTTTAATGTGCTTTTATCTCAAATAACAATATTAATGTAAGACAAAGTTACTCACATACAAAAAATACCTACGAAAAATTTGTGTTCCTATACTTTTTCTTATTTTTTGGGTTTCATAGCCTTGCAAGTTAGGCTTTCCATGCATATCTTGGAAGCGATACCTTGTTCCGATTCCTGTTTGGCTCAATTGTGAATTGTTTTTTCCGTTCAGTTATATAATTGTGTTTTTTCTAGAACTTCTTTTGTTCAATTGTTAAATTTTTTGGTTGTGTAATTCTACAAGAACGTATATTCCGTTGGCACTGACCACCTATTATATATATAAGTAATTGAAACATTTGTGGGGTGATTCCATTTCCGGGGAATCGAAATTGGGAACTGAGAAAAAGGGTTGTTGGTTATTTGGGAGATTGATAACTTTGAAACAACCAGTTAGACTTGAAAACCATTGCCGCCTTTTCAATTGGCGTATTCACGTGCTAATCCTTAGATATCCGCACCGCGAAACAAAGGAAATAGTCATCAGAAGATTCAATACCCAGTCAGGTTTGTTGGCTTTAAAAATTGCAAAATTAATGAACCATGAGAGATATTAATGATGTTAAGATCTAAAAATCCTCAAATTAAGCCACTGGAAAACAGACTTAAAATATGTAATGGTCCACCCCGAGGAGCAAATCAAAAGCACAAAAAAAAGTGGACGGTGATGTGTTCTATGGAGAATTTAGATACCATTTGTCCCACATTGACCATTTGTGTGGGCTTTGTGAGGAAACCAGATTCTATAAGTTAAGCAATTGAGACCGTAAAAAAAGCATCTTTGCGGTGGAAATGACGGACCTAGCTAGTGAGGTAATAATCGAGGGGTGTTAATTGCTGGTTGAAATCGATTACCAAACCCCCTCGTCGGCCTTGGGTTCAGCCCTTGGCCATTGAGAATTTCCGGAAGGGTTTCTCCAACCCAGGGCAATGCTCTACAATTCCTAGTAAACATATTCCAGTCGAAAGCAACAACAAAATTATCCTGTTTAAATATCTAGTTAGAAAATACTCAATTCTGTTCTTTGTTGTTATTAGTATTTGATTAGAGAATACAGCTGCTAAAATGCTTATTTATCTTAATAATACACAAAGAAAGGATTCGTGTTCATGGGTAAAAAAAACTTATCGAAATGGGGACGTAGAAGTCTTCCCGAAATATTGTTTTGTGTACCAAAATAATAATATTTTGACGCACAACATGTCCTGGATCCTAACGCTCTGATTGAATGATGGGTTATGAGGTGGGTTAGAGAGCCCATGGGTTAACTAAGGCTGGGTCCACTGTTTAGTTGTTGATTGAGAAAAAAATGTAGATATGTGTTAATTAGCAAGTGCTCTAAATAAGGCAACTGCAATTGTGTTAAATTGCCCTCAACCCCCCAGGCTAAATAAGCAAGGGGGTGGAAATTACCTAGTTGCCCCAAATCAGGGTTGCCTTCCCTTGCGCGTAACACTAATCCATCCTCTGTATCTTTCTACCTCTCGTTCTCATAGTGTATCGTCTCTCTCTCTCTCTACCTCTCATTCTCACAGTGTATCGTATCTCTCTCTCTCTCTCTCACTCTCACTCTATCTTGCTCACTCCCTCAGGATACTACCTTTCTCTCTCGCGGTCTCTGTATCTTGTTGTCTTTGTATATCACTGGTTGTATATCTCTGATGAAGCGATTTTTAGCCCTTCCGAGGCAAAGCTTCTAACCGTTCATCTAATCCTCTGGATGGTTCGAGCTGAGATCGAATACCTACAAAAAATACTAAGGACACCGGTGTGGTGTCTTGCCAACACCCCTCCGATGCCTAAGTTAGCTTGAGGATGGAGGAATAGTATGGAAATATGGAGAGAGTAAAAATGGGCAGAAATGTCCGTACCTTGTACCATAGAGTCTCTTCCTTTATATAGAGATCTTATTGGAGAGAAATCAGGAAAGGATGAGATCAATCCCTGATTTGGTGGAGTAAATCAAGGCTAGTAGCCCTTAATTAGGTAACTGCATCAACTGATGATTATCCTTGCCCTAAACAGGGGGATCTGGTGGAGATAGCGCATAAGATGTGGAGAAATTCGTGGGATCTTGATGGGATCCTCCTTTCCTTGTGGGGTGATCCGTTTTAGGCAAATAGATCCTGTGAAGTAGGGAGAACGGCCCAGCCGAGCAGACCAGGCTATGGCTGAACTGAGCAGACCAGACAATGGCTGAGCTGAGCACACCGGGATGATGACTGAACCGAGCAGGCCAGAGGATGGCCGAGCTGAGCTGCTTACCGACCGACCAGAATACCAACTGGCTCAGTCCACACGTCATGACCTATCAGCTACTCCCCTATTTTCGAGGCCGAATAAGGAGAGGTTGAGAAAATATAGTTGCTCTTCTCAATCTCCACCATGTTCACTGAATGAAGGCGATAAAAGTCTCATCATGGGGCACGTGGTGGCTTCTTAAGAAGACAGATAAAAGGACTGTAGAGAATGCTGAGCAGAGCTGACAGTTGAGTAGGACTTCTATGAATATTTTATTATTGATTTGGACATTTTCCAATGTACTCCCCCAAGTGTGATGGGAAATTTCTATTTATTCCCTCGATGATTTTCATTTAGGAAGGGACTAGTTCATAACTTGACTTTCTGTCATTTACTTCCTTTGTGTACTTATGCATTGTGGTTGCTTTGCCGTAAAAGTCTCCCCCACTGGTCTTAATTTGTGTTGTTTGCCGAGTAGACAAAACTGGCTAGTCATTAGGTTCCTTAGATCCTAGCAGACTTTCACCAAGCAAACGAGACTGTTCAAACTTTTGAGGTCCCAGAGGACGAGACTGAGCAGATGAGGCTGCTAGGTCTTTAATGGTCTCAGAGGACATTTGCTGAGCAGACAAGACTGAGCAGACGAGGCTGCTAATTCACGGTCCCAGTGGACTATGCTGAGCAGACGATGTTGCTTATAAACGATCCCAGAGGATGTATGCTGAGTAGACAAAGCTACTTATTTATGGCCCTAGAGGACATATGTTGAGCAGACGAGGCTGCTTATTGACGATCCCGGAGGACGTACACTGAGCAGACGATGCTGCTTATAAACGATCCCGGAGGACGTATGCTGAGCAGACGAGGCTGCTTATTGACGATCCCGGAGGACGTACGCTGAGCAGACGATGCTGCTTATAAACGATCCCGGAGGACGTATGCTGAGCAGATGAGGCTACTTATTGACGATCCCGGAGGACGTACGCTGAGCAGACGATGCTGCTTATAAACGATCCCGGAGGACGTATGCTGAGCAGACGAGGCTGCTTATTGACGATCCCGGAGGACGTACGCTGAGCAGACGATGCTGCTTATAAACGATCCCGGAGGACGTATGCTGAGCAGACGAGGCTGCTTATTGACGATCCCGGAGGACGTACGCTGAGCAGACGATGCTGCTTATAAACGATCCCGGAGGACGTATGCTGAGCAGATGAGGCTGCTTATTGACGATCCCGGAGGACGTAAGCTGAGCAGACGATGCTGCTTATAAACGATCCCGGAGGACGTATGCTGAGCAGACGAGGCTGCTTATTGACGATCCCGGAGGACGTACGCTGAGCAGACGATGCTGCTTGGTCTTCATTTACCCTTTTGGATGTGGGCATCTTGCTTGGTCCGAGCAGTCTTGCTACTTGGTCTTCATTGTACTTGGCCACTTTGTGGCTTTTGGAGATTTGGAACGTAACTTTGCTGAGAAGTAATGCCTGCGTTTGCCATGTCTTAGAGTAAAAAGCATTTGTAATGACTTTTAGAAAAAGCCATTTACTTTAACAATCTCTTGTGCCATATCAGCCATCTGGGAGAAAACATCATAACCATGTTTTCCTCCTTCTTTGATAAAAGGATTGAGCATGTCAATGATTGTGACTTGAATTTTGAGTTAGAAGCCAGCGAAGGCAAAATAAACTGAAAGAATCGCACTTCGACTTGAAATCTAGTTGTTGAAAATAAAATATAGGTAATCATCATGAAGATGCATCATGGAGGTGAGACTGTGTCGAGATCCACTTTCCACTTTAACTTTTCCAACACTCTCTACGGGTAGTAACTCTTCCAAATAATGAAGATTTGTATATGCTGCTCCTTATCTGATGTACTTAAAAGAATTTCTTTTGGTCGCAATGATGCTTAGCCATATGCCAAAATAATCTGTCAGGGTTGGCCCTGTGTTGAAACTATGAGTAAGGGCTGTTGGACTAGGCCAATGTTTATACTGGATATCATATAAGATGCACACGAGGATGACTGAATAGACTTATTTGGCTACTCCAATTACGATCCGAAGTCAATAACCCATCCGAGTTGTGTTTGATGAGCTTCGATAAGGTGGGCCAGTCAAAACCACCTTGTCTACTTGTGTAAATCAACCCTGATTGATGTAAACAGAGGAGATCCAGACTTTCTTTGAGAAATCGTAATGCTCGGAACTTTAGCCGAAAATAAAAAATCACTACACCAAACGATCGCGTTTGTAATAGATGAGATGACCCTCCGTTGAAAGGTCATAGCTCTGGAATCGAACCCTCTGTCTGAAGGTCATAGCTCCGAAATCGGACAAATACGCATTAGTCCCAGATTCAACCATTCAAATCAGAGGGCTTCTGTGTTGCATTTTTTTTTCCTTTTGCATTTTTCGAGTTCAAGCTTTTGCCAGTTTTGATATGTTCTTTCAACACTTCTATCCTTGTTAGGAGCTCTGGCATCATCTGATGAGGAGAATCTCAACAAAATATAGAATTCCAAATATGGGGAAATTCAAGTAGACACAATTATGTAGGTAGCAATAAATATCGAGATCACAACTCTTAATCCAACTCAGAATTTAGAGCGACCCCTCTCAGGTTCTTATCTCTTCTTCTTGTTCAATAAAATTATTTTATTCTTCCAAAACATGTGGCATATAACATGGGACAAATATGTCTCTCTCAATGTCATAGTTGAATTGCCAAAAAGTGTGACACATTAATGTCTATATACTGAAGCAGATAGAATCACATATTTCTATAGTGTTAAGCTAACACAAATATTATCTGTCACATACAAAGATGTAAGTAGTTGGTGTGTGTTTCGAAATCTCTTACTGCAGAATTTAGCGGAGCCTCTCTAGGGTTTTATTTCCTAATTAGAACTCTCTGCCACTGGAACAAATAGAGTAATTTCTATCTAACTCCCCTTGCTTATGACTTCTGTATGTCTCCTTTTCCATAGAAAAAATGTCCAATAGGCTTATCATTAGTTACCGATAGAACTTTCCTTGCTCTTAGATATAATCACATATGATAGTTGAAATGAGCAATGATCATAAGAGAAAATTTCCTATGACTCAGAGGCACGTTGTACTTATTTGTAAAGTAGTTGCAAACGTAACTCCTTCTTGGAGTTTATAAATGGTCTCCATAGTGAGTTAAATTATTTTGTTGTCTTGCAATTCACCGTGCTAGTCGGGTGGTGGTCCCTTGGGACTTGGTCAAAATTTATTCTTATTTTGCCGAATATGGTGAATACAAGCTTGGGAGGTTGATCTGTCGTGATCTCAATTGGATAAGCTTGGCAATAAAGCCAGAGCCTTCTAGTTTAGTCACTATCAAGCCATGTAGAATAGCATTATTACTTGAATGAGTAATTTTAAAAAGACTTTCCTGAACATTGCACTTCTAACTCTCAACATAAGTTTGATGACAAGGGTATACATGTGAGTATGTGTTGTGTCGAACATGAGCAAAGTAATTTTTGTTGCATGCTTTCAAATGCACAAAAAATACCACCTATTAATGCACATTTTCCAATTCGTAGGAGAGTTTTATTCTCTAAACAGACTTCTTGTACTGTAAGTCCTTCATGCTTATCATATAAAATTATATGAATTTATCATGGACTTAGATATTTGCAAGTCGCAATAGATAATCAACAAAAATTTCTAACAAAGTATATAAGAAAAGCTTATCTCATGGCTGATTTGTTGTGATTATCCTCTTATCTCGGACTTGTATTGGTGTTCAGAGATCAATTACATCGCCCTTGTATATTTGTTGCACCATTTCTCCCTCTCAAGCGGATAAGGAACACATATTGATTTGGATCTCAAAAGCAACTGTAAGGATGAGCCACCCAAGTCAAGTGCACCAAATGTTGCTTTTCTCAAAATATCCCCCAATATACGCGTGTGGTAGTTTAAAACTATCCATCCATAATATGCTTCCTCCATGCCACTAATAATTTTAACCCCTTCTCTCTCGCATAAGAAGGATGAATTCTTCAAAATTGACCATGCATTATAAATAAGCCACTGCGAGTCTAAAATTGGTAGCCTATGAACCGTTGTTGTGGCATAAAGGAATAAAGAAGTGGTCTTAGGTGCATGATGGGGGATTTGCTTCTCTGCCCACCAAATTAGTGGTGGTATTGCTCTCCTTAATCCAGATATACTGTGCACCAATTTGTCAAACTCAGGTTCAGTCTCCATTCGGTTGTAAGCATGCCCACTCTGAGACTCCGAGAACTAGTTTTTCTATCAATACTTTCTGGTAATGATCATAATAAAATGGAGAGACTGCCATCTTTTTTGTAAGTTATATTTGCCCCACTTCTTTCGTGCAAGAGGACTTCCTGCCAATGTTTTCTCCTTAGAAAAACTTGCAACATTTCCTCTCTGTAAAAAATTAGGTTGTATTGGATTGATCAAACTCCCATCAGTTTGTGAGTTAAGATCACCTCCTTTTGAGTCAAGCCGACTGTAAGTGGAGAAATCTTGGAGAGAAGAGCAGAGTCGAAGATTATTATGATGTCCAGAGTTGAAGAAACCATAACTACGAACATAATTCGTTGGAGATAATAATCCAGATGATACATATGGTAAAGTTGAAAACTTTGGGGCTGAAAAATTGCTTGTTGCAGCAGAAACATCTCTGCAAATTCACTAAACATTGTGTTTGCAGAAGTTTATAACTAGCATACCATGTACTATTTCATCCCCAAAGTTTTGATGCCGAAATATGAGCATATATTTAGTTTTTGTCTTTAAACTAACTTCATACAAGAAGTAATTTCTATGTGCATGAGCACAACTCCTGATCGATTCAAGATCATGGGCTGGTTCTGGTCACGTGGGATTTGAATGTTTCTTGCAACAATTACAGAGAAATTCCTAATAAAAATTTCTTCATCTGATTGCACCTTTTTTTGAACTTAAGGACCTTTAGTATTCGTCTCTTCAGGTGTTGGAAGAGAATACAATTTGGTCTCCATATATGAAAGTATCTTGATAATGCTGAAAAGTTGTTTGGTTGCATACATTGACAATGTAATTGGGTGATAGGATAGGGATATCCTGCCCCATAAGGGTGGGAAAACTTTAATCTCATGGCAAAGTTATAAAAAATATCGCGGATAAAATAATGTCGATCCGATCGAGTCCTCACTAAACATGGGATAAATCGAATGAACTAGTGAACCAATCCTAGAAGATAATTGGTTACAAATAGAAATCAAAATCAAAATCAGATAAGTGTTGTTTAATATCCATTCTTATCCATAAGTTGATAAAGTGGTTTAAACACATGTAACACATATGGATGGGGACAATCTTGCCCATTTTATAGTTGCTGCAAACAATGTTTTAAAGCAATTAGACATAGTTAATGCATAGCCATGGTAGAATCCTTCGAGGCAGGAAATCATCGTGAATTAGTGCGTGAAAGAGATAGCATGACATAAAAATAGGAAAAACTTCCAATTGTATATAAAACTTATCTTATGGATGGTTTCATTCTTTTTGAAACCCATTTGCCGATTGCCTCTAAATTATAGCCTCCGAAGTCAGACTTTCGGTTGGATTTCTCACGGGTACATTGCGGAGCCAAAACTTTGGTTGGAGTTAGACATATGGTCTAATTAGCTCAAGAGACCATAGATTTTTGGAGAAAATTTTGAAGAACAAAACGTTCCCACAGACGGCGCCAACTGATGAAGCGATTTTTAGCCCTTCCGAGGCAAAGCTTCTAACCGTTCATCTAATCCTCTGGATGGTTCGAGCTGAGATCGAATACCTACAAAAAATACTAAGGACACCGGTGTGGTGTCTTGCCAACACCCCTCCGATGCCTAAGTTAGCTTGAGGATGGAGGAATAGTATGGAAATATGGAGAGAGTAAAAATGGGCAGAAATGTCCGTACCTTGTACCATAGAGTCTCTTCCTTTATATAGAGATCTTATTGGAGAGAAATCAGGAAAGGATGAGATCAATCCCTGATTTGGTGGAGTAAATCAAGGCTAGTAGCCCTTAATTAGGTAACTGCATCAACTGATGATTATCCTTGCCCTAAACAGGGGGATCTGGTGGAGATAGCACATAAGATGTGGAGAAATTCGTGGGATCTTGATGGGATCCTCCTTTCCTTGTGGGGTGATCTGTTTTAGGCAAATAGATCCTGTGAAGTAGGGAGAACGGCCCAGCCGAGCAGACCAGGCTATGGCTGAACTGAGCAGACCAGACAATGGCTGAGCTGAGCACACCGGGATGATGACTGAACCGAGTAGGCCAGAGGATGGCCGAGCTGAGCTTCTTACCGACCGACCAGAATACCAACTGGCTCAGTCCACACGTCATGACCTATCAATCTCTCTCTCTCTCTCAGTGGACGATTGAGTAACATTTTTGATATTGTGTTGTAGGCTTTTTGGATTTGAAGCTCCATATCAATTGAGGGAGATTGATCAAAGCTCCAAAGGTTTCTCGTAGTCTTCGAATAAACGGACAAGTTTGTGATCTTCGAAAATTTTCTGAAAATGACGTGTGTTAAGGGTTTGAGGTAATGGAGTGTGTTTGGGGCTCTAAAGCCTTTTGGCCAACCCTTGATTGTTTCCCATAAGTTGCATCATCTGTAATCAACAAGTAGGCTTTTTACCTTCAGCCTAGGATTCTAAAGTAGATGACTATCAAATGCCATTACTTGATTAATTTTATGACCCTTTGTGCAGTACTAGGAAAAGAAAAGAAGATAGCCCACACGCATACATCATTGTTCATTGAGCGAAAATATTTTAGTGCAAAGGTTTTACGAGTTTGCCGAGGTTTTACGATTTTTCCTTCGACATTCGCAGCCTTGCTTTGGCTCGCCGCCCTATTGTGGCCTAACCTCGGCCTGCGGATTCTCACTCAGCTCTTCGCAGCCTCCTCGAGGGCCTCACGACCTTTTCTCGGTTCGCAGGGCTCCCAACCCAAACCTCGTGGGCTTGACGATCATTCTCGGCTCGCGGGTCCCTCGTGGCCCAAATTTTCTGGACTTAGGTCCTGTGGGCCTATTACACATCTTGGGTATGACCTAAAAAATATGGGTATTTGCATCCGCCCAGTACTAGACGGTGAATAATAGACGTATGATCTCAAAAAAATACGAAGATTAATACATATTTTAATAATATCAATGTATATTCATGAATATCAATATGCAATTTGCAAATATTAATGTATTTTTTTATATATTATCCGCTGCCTACTGGCAGGGTTATCATTCTCCAAAGAAAATTAATGAGGACAGGGAAGTGGGCCTTTTACTAAAAATGTAGTATTTTTTTGTTTGAGCAAATCAAGAAAAATAGTCCAATTATTAGATCTTGTCTGTGATATTTATGGACAGCTTGCAAATGAATGTCGGAAGCTGAACGAGTCTCTTTTATTCTTGCGTTGGTTCTTATATACAAGTTTTGAAAGTGGGAGTGATTTTTTGGTCATGAATCATTTTACTATCAAATTAGAAATCGATGAAAATAGAGAGATTAAATGCAAGTAGAGTGCGAGAAAATGTACTTAATTTTTGACCTCGTAACATTTTAAATAGATTGGAGAATAAATAGATTTTATGGGGGCTTGTGGCTGTTAATCCAACTCTTCTGTTTATATCGTGTCATTAAATGTGTACTCTTTCTCCTGGGTCCCGAACTATTAAAAGTGCTGACTGTGAAATCTAGCTGATTAGATCCTGTCATTAAATGTGTACTTCATCTCCTTCTCTCCTTCCATCTCTCTCTAAGATAGAAACATACACAGAGTAGGTGGAGCTTCAATCATATAATGAGCATGATGGAAGTGGGCCTTTTACTAAAAATAGTATTTCTTTTTTATTGTTTCAGCAAATCAAGAAAAGCAGTCCAATTATTAGATCTTGTCTGTGATATTTATGGACAGCTTGCAAATGACACTCATGACAGAAGCTCGATCGAATCTCTTCAACTCGGAATGAAAATTCTTTTTTATTGTTTTTACGCGCAGTATATCTTGCTGTGCATAGTGTACAATTGGTCGCCCTATTCCCTTTGACTCCTGCTTTGAGTTGATTCTTGTACACAAGTTTTGAAATCAAAAGTGATTTTTTGATCACGAATCCTTTAACTATCAAGTTAGAAATCGGTGAAAAGAGAAAAATTGACTGCTGAGTAGGGGATTGCTAGTAATGGATATGAAAATGTACCTAACTTTTTGGCTGGTAACCTTTTAATAAATAGGAGGATAAACGAATTTTAGGCGAGCTTGTGGCTGTCAATCCGATTCTCATTTTTATATTGAGAGGATTGTGTCATTAAATGTGTACTTCATCTCTTGAGTCTGGAACTATTAAGGGTGTTGATTGTGGAATTTGGCTAAGTAGATCCCGTGATTGGCTCTCTTCTGTCAGACTGAGCAAATCCCATCCAAGGGAAATGAATCCTGCCAATCGGAATGAACAGGATCAAACTGCGGAGACACTATGGCCCGATTTGGCCTAATTTATTTTTTTGGATTTATTGTCTTTATTCAATTTTTTTTTGCATTTGTTGTTTTGGCCTTAATGTTTTGTGAATTATTAGTCCGTCTTGACGAATATAATCTAAAAAGTATAAAATTATGTCCAAAAATTAAAAAAACCGTCACAAAATACGACAAATAAGCTCAAAAACAGTCTATTTTTGAATTATTTTTGTATTTTTTAAATTTTTTTCAAATTTGGTCAATTATTTATAATTTTTCAGAAAGCTCTCGTCAAAATGAATCAATAAACTACAAAAAATTGACGAAAGATGAAAAATTGTAAAAAAATTTCATATAAAGACGAAAAAATAATTTAATAAATACCAATATCATCTATCTCTCTCTCTCTCTCAAAACACTAAATCTGTACAATAACTTGGCACTGAGGATTCAAGAGCAAGGTGATACCTTCTATTGAAATCCAAAAACAAAAGAGCACGAGAAAAGTGGAGCTCTCAGGGGTCCCCTACAGATTGCTCTAGTTTATGTTTGAAGCTCCTCAGCTTGCTAATACCTGCAAGACATTTGATATTGGTGTACCGTAGGGTTGAATTAGATTCTATGGTTGTAGTCACTTCTTGATAACCTTGTTGCCGAGCTGTAAAGGTCCGAATTTAAGAATACAAATAAAATAGTTTTTTTCTTTTATTAAAAAAATAGAAGAATGAAAAAAAATGATGAAAAAAAAATAATAGACAAATTTTTTTTAAATAACAATAAAATAAATAAGTAATACGTATATACCATACATATACGACACATGCACGTATAATATGAGTATAATACATGTATAGGTACGCGTAATAATACCACCCACCACCTCTTCCATGCTCAGCCAATGGGAACACAAACTCTTACTTTCTATTGGAAACATATACATATGTAATCTGAGAAAACCCATGAAAATTCCCAGAAAACTCACCAAATCCTAGGAGTAAATCTTCTCTCCCCAATGACAACTCTTAATCTTGATCCCCACTCCTCTTCTCTCAAGTGAAAACTCCATAGACTCACAGTTTTGGTCTAAAAATCTATTCTTATTCACTTTTTTTTTTTCAAATTCTTGGCAGCCAAGGATCACTCACCAATGACATCCATGACAACTTCTAAACCCACACTCAACATCCATGCTTAACCATACTTGCACACCAAGTTCTTTCTTTTTGTCCTCTCCACATGATGACCACAAATGCCTATATATACCACCTCTATTCCTTTCATTTGGGCTGGCAAAATTTTTGGAATGTTAAAGAAGTGAGAACAATAGGAAGAGAAAAGAAGAGAAGAGAAGAGACAATTTTAGAGAGAGAGAGAGAGCGAAACCCACTTGTTACAATTTTCTTTTTAACCATCAAATCAAGCTACAATGTAAGTTTCTTTCTCTTATTTATCCAATTGAATGTCCTGAAATCAACGTCAAAGTCCTCTTCAACAAGTTATGAAGGTGGGTCGAAGGTTGAAGACAAATGTACTAAGTATGACCACACTGAGATGACCACGTTGAGATGACCACGCCGAGATGACCACGTTGAGCTGACCACACTGAGATGACCAGTAGACAAGTGAGTGAGTAAATGAGACAAGTGAGTAAGATGGAGTAGGATGACCAGAATGAGTAGAGAAGATGGGATGAGTAAAAGAGACCAATGAGTGAGTAGAAGAGACAGGTGAGTAGGATGACCAGAATGAGTAAACAAGACAAGTGAGTAAGATGATCAGTGAATAGGATGACCCGACTGAGAAGAGGAGACCGGATGAGTAGAGGAGGCTAGTGAGCGAGTAGAGGAGACCAACAAGCAGGATGACCAGAATGAGTAGAGGAGACCGGATGAGTAGAGGAGGCCAATGAGTGAGTAGAGGAGACAGGTGAATAGGATGACCAGAATGAGTAGAGGAGACAAGTGAGTAAGATGACAAGAATGAGTAGAAGAGAGCTGATGAGTAGAGGAGGCCAGTGAGTGAGTAGATGAGACCAGTAAGCAGGATGACTAGAATGAGTAAAGGAGGTCGAATGAGTAGAGGAGATTGGATGAGTAGAGGAGACCAATGAGTGAGTAGAGGAGACAAATGAGTAGGATGATCAGAATGAGTAAAGGAGACAAGTGAGTAAGATGACCAGTGAGTAGGATGACCAGACTGAGAAGAGAAGACCGGATGAGTAGAGGAGGCCAGTGAATAAGTGGATGAGACCAATGAGTAGGATGACTAGGCTGAGAAAAGGAGACTGACTGAGTAGAGGAGACTCTGCTGAGCCGAGGAGACCGGCTGAGCAGAGGCGATGAGTGAGTAGAGGAGACCAGTGAGTAGGATGACCAAACTGAGAAGAGGAGACCAAGATGAGTAGAGGAGACCAATAAGTAGGATGACTAGGCTGAGAAGAGGAGACCGACTAAGCAGAGGAGACGAGTGAGTAGATGAGACCAGTGAATAGGATGACTAGGCTGAGAAGAGAAGACCAGTGAGCAGAGGAGACCAGTAGGATGAGTAGACCAGACCAGTGGGATAAGTAGACCAACTAGTAGGATGAGCAGACCAGACCAACCAGTACGATGAGCAGACCAGACCAATTGGATGAGCAGACCAGACAATTAGGCTGACCAGACCAGCCTAGGCTGAGCTGATCAAACCTTAGTTGTAAATAAGAACATATGTTTTAATCATATATATATGGTGTTCATTTACTTGTCATTTCGATTATCGTATTTTCACTATCATGTTATTATTGTTGTTACTGTTATTCTGTGCAAAGATGGTTGAACGTGATGATAGATTATATTTCTTTGACACGTTGAGGAATCACTGAAAATAAAATGGGAGTGGATATTTAGTACTGAGGATATCCCGTGGATATCCGCTTGTGAAAACTGAAGGAATTATCAAAGAGATTATGGTTGAAAAACAAAAAAAATTTTAGAAGGCCGTAAAACCCAAAAAATAAGAAAAAGTCTAGGAACACAAATCCTTCATGGGTATTTTTTTTACGCGAGTAACTTTGTCTTATATTGATACCGTTATTTGAGATAAAAGTACATTAAATTGTAAAAATAAATAAATAAAAACCCCAAGAGGTTGACCTGATGGTCAAAGTTTGAGACTTAGAGGTATGCTCTCACTTAGGTTTCAGGTTCAAAACTTCTCAAATGCTATCATTGCAAGTTCTGTCTCATTTTTCTCTTCTTCAGCAAATTCAGGCAATGCACTATATTACCGGTAATTCAGTACATATTACTGGTAATTCAATATACACTTCTAAAATCTTCAAAAGTCAATGTCTTCTATTATCAGTAATACTGCATTCATTATCGGTAATTGGACCTTTTGCCTTCATTCTTGACTTTTTATTTTTAATTTTTTGACTTGATTTTCGTTAACGTCCTGAACCTCATAAATCCCTGCAAAATACTTTATTTGCACACTAACAACCAAAACACGCTTTAAATGATAAAATCACATAAAATACAATCTATAGACAGTAAACGCATGCAAGTCAAGGAGTTTTAATGAGAAATAAATATACTTTTGAGTGCGAATCAACTGACTTGAACATCGGAGTGCTTCCTCGCTCAAGTTCGGCAAGCGAAGTACTAACCCTTGTTCGTAGGTGCAGGTTTAGGTACTTGACTCAATGTTCCGAACCCAGAATCACGAGTGAAATCGCAACGTGAATTAAACGATTCCACAATGAATTACCCGACGTAAGATGCCGTCAATTAAGAAATTACTTCGATGCTTAATAAGTTATTCTAGTACTCGCTGTATTTCCTCTTAATGTTGAACATTTGATTCATTGCTTATGTTTTGTGTTGATTCTCGCATCACGTCATATTCATGACATATTAGTATCGAATGTTCCTACTGGACTTGTAGCTCATCTCGTTTTTTATTTCAAGTACCACACCGGAGCAGTAGTTGGCGAACATGGCTTGCTTGTGTGTGCATTTTGAGAATTTTTTAAGGTGGATAAAATATATAAGAAGCCACAGCAACAAAATAAGATTCCCACATTGGCTATTTGTGTAGGTTAGGAAACTAGATTCTATAAATAAAACAATTGAGGCCATGAGAAAGGTATCTTTGCGCTTGGGGCAATGACGCAGCTAATGAGGTAATAACTGAGGCGCGTCAATTGCTGGTTAAAAACTATTTCCAAACCCCTTCTTTGGCCTTGGGTTCAACCCTTGGCCATTGAGAATTTCTGGAAGGGTTCTCTCTAATCCAGGGTAATGCCCTTAGCATTCAATCGGAGGATACGGCTGCCAAAATGCTTATTTATCTTAATAATACACAATGTAAAATATGCTAACAAAGGATTCGTGTTCATGCATAAAAAAAACACAACAAATTATGCGAAACAAGCAAAAAAAAAACACAACAAATTATGCGAAACAAGGATGAAGACTCCTATCCCGGAACCGTGTTTAATATGTGTGTCGAAACGACGACGTTTTAACGCACAACACGTACTGGGCCCCAAGTCCTATGCATAGAAGATTAAGGGTAAGCCTCAATAATGGATGGAACAGCTTTGATGGGCTTAATAGTGTGTCGACTGAATCCAGCCTCCCTCAAAACATATGCCCATTCCTTTGAAGTCCTCTCTTTCCCATTATTTGTGTGAGCCATCATCACCATGTCCATCATCAACCTCACATGCTCCAGCTTATTCTTCTTGTCTTCTTCTTCTTCTTCAACCACAGCTTCTACTATAATCACCTTCCCTTTGTCTTTTGAAATAGCATCTCTGCATTTTTTCAATATTCGAATGCAATCGTCGTCGTCCCAATCGTGCAAAACCGACTGTGAATCCCAAAACAAAAAAAGAAAGGAGAAAGAAGAAATCATTGATATCATCAAGTTTCGCGTATGGAATAGTATGCAGATTTGGACTTTTTTAGACCACAAAATACACGGATTTCCTGAGAAACAAAGTCATATATAAACAAGTAACTTTGGGGAGAACCCTTAGATTTTTTAGACCACGTAATGGGGAGGGAGTTAGAGTGGTGACAAAACCCTATCCCTTTGAACTAAAGAAACAAATACAAAACTTAAAGAGGGCTATTGCTAGGATTGGGATGAATAGGTACGTGACCTTAGCTTAGAACAAAGGCTCGTAGTGAATATTGATCCCCTGAAATAAGACATTACTAAGTCGGTGTTGCCTCAATTTTTTTCCCGTTGTAAAGTTTGTTGATTTCGTTGAAGCATGCATTCCCCGTATATGTTTCCTCTTATTTTCCTTTTTTTTCCTTGCAAAATCCATTGAAGCATTCCCAAAAGGTGTTGCTGCTTCCCAAGGGCCTTGAAACATTTCGAGACCACCGTGCAATCCTTTAACAACTCTTGTTCTAACATGAGGGAGATCATAATATATGAGCACACATTCTACCTACTAATTGTTGAAATTCGTAACGTTTGGTAAATGAACTTGTGACACAGGGAATGACTCTCTCATTCATGGCAGTCATTGATTAGCTCAAGGGTATCAGCTGTATTTGATTTGGAAAATCTTTACATGTATCAGCTGTATTTGATCGGTTTGGTTTGTATTTGTTTTTTTTCTATATTTTTCGTATCTCGTGTTATAATATTTAATTTTAATTTTGTTATTAATAAAAGTTGATTTCTAGTATCCGAACATTTTTGCAGTACATGTACAAAATCTTAATAGACAAATATAGAATGCATATATGCTCACCATAAGGTATGCAGCATCAGCCTTAGGAACACTAACAAACATGTCGCCCCCAACATGCTCAACCGCACCACCCTCAGGTGCATCCATAACCACATGGGGAAGATCGAAATTTATACCCCGAAGCCAAGGAAACGCCTCCACCAACAACCGGAGGCTGGTCCCATTTCCTCCACCCACGTCCACCACCATCTCCACCCCATCGAACACCTCCGGACACCCTTCAATTAGCTCCACCACCGCCACCCTAGCAACACAGGCCATAGCATCGTTGATGAGCTTGCTATGGGCAAGATTCTCCGCCGCGTACCTCCAGATATCTTCACCGTGAGTGGACTCAAACGCCGGAATCCCGTTGGCCAGAACATGAGCACTGAGACCGTGCCACGGTGCGAGCATCACCGGACTGCTCTCGAACAACACTAAATTCGCCATGCTTTTTTCACCGGTTTTTGAAAGAAGGCGGGAGAGTGGTGTTTGGAGGTACCCATGGGGACCTTCTTTGAAGATTTTCCGGTGGACTAAGAACCTCATGATGCGGTGGAGGGCAGCGGTTGAGCATCCGAGGGCGGAGGATAGATCGGAGAGTGTCATGGGGGACTTATGGGTTTCCAGGGCATCAGGTATTCCAAGCTCAATGGCACATTTGACCACAGCCATATCCACAAACCCAAATATGTATTTCCATATATCCACTTGGGCTTGGGCTTCTTCTTCCTCTCTACTTGTCTCTCCTTCCATCTCTCTCTCTCTCTCTCGGATAGAAACATACACAGAATACTGGAGGTGAAGCTTCAAATCATATCTATATATAAAAGAAAATGGGTATTGCTAAGTGCTACCACCGCCATTAGGCGGTGGATAATAGATATATAATACCAAAAAAATACGAATATTAATACACATTTTAAAAATATCAATACATATTCACGAATATCAATATACAATTTGCGAATATCGATGTGTCTATTAAAACTTGTGGCTTATATGGAGAGGTTTCAAAAAGTCATAGGTAAAGGCCAAATGTTGAGCGGTGCGAAGCGAGAACAACCTAATTAGGGTTTGGAATTGAGTACGGATATATAAGTACTCTATTGTAAGAACCTATACATCATGTCAAATAACAAACTCACTCCACTCCAGTAAATGTACCCGGTTTTTGGAGAACCATGTAAATTTTGTGTCAATTTCTTTATTATTTTTCGTATTTTATATCGTATGTGTGATTATTGATTTCGCTTAAAGTATCTTTTATATATTATCCACAGCCTAGTAGGCAGGGTTATCATTCTCTAAAGAAAATTAATGAGGACAGAGAATTAGTCCAATTAGTAGATATTGTTTGTGATATTTATGGATAGCTTGCAAATGACACTGATGATGTCAGAAGCTGGACGAGTATCTTTAATATTTCTTGCGTTGGTTCTTGTACACAAGTGATGTTTTGGTCATGAATCCTTTAACTATCAAATTAGACATCGATAAAAAGAGAGAGAATGAATGCAAGTAGGGGAATGCAAGAAAACGTACTTAATTTTTGACCTGGTAAGATTTTAAATAGATTGGAGAATAAATAGATTTTATGTGGGCTTGTGGTTGTCAATCCGGCTCTCCTTTTATATTGAGTGAATCATGTCATTAAATGTGTACTCCTTCTCTTGGGTCCCGAACCATTAAAACTGCTAACTATGGGATCTGGCTAATTAGATCCTATCATTAAATGTGTACTCCATCTTCTTCTCTCCTTCCATCTCTCTCTTTCTCTAAGATAGAAAGATACACAGGGTAGAGTAGGTGAAGCTTCAATCATATAACGAGCACAATAGAAGTGTGCCTTTTACTAAAAATGTTGAATATTTTTTTATTTTTTGAGCAAATCAAGAAAAGCAATCCAATGAGTAGATCTTGTCTCTAATATTTATGGACAGCTTGCAAATGACACTGATGATGATGGAAGCTTGATTGAGTCTTTTCGATTCGGAATGGGAATCCTATTATAAACTATGCACAGTTGGCCTCTCTGTTTCCTTCGCCTCCTATGTTGCGTTGATTCTTATACTCACGCTTGATTTTTTTTTATCACAAATCCTTTAACTATCAAGTTAAAAATCGATGAAAAGAAAGAAATTGAATGCAAGTAGGGGATTGCGAGTAATCGATATGAAAAAGTACTTAATTTTTGACCCGGTAACATTTTAAAATAAATTGGAGAATAAACGAATTTTAGGTGACCTTGTGACTATCAATCCAAGTCTCGTTTTTACATTGAGGGGATTGTGTCATTAAATGTGTTCTCTATCTCCTGAGTCTTGAACTGTTAAAGATGCTGACTGTGGGATCTGGCTGAGTAGATCACGTGATTGACTCCCTTCTGTTAGACTTAGCGAATCCCCTCCAACTGAAATAAATCCTACCTGATCAGAATGAACATAGACTGATCAGACTGTTGTGTGTCGAGTGACCCTTAGCCATAATAATTGCAATGACAATTTCCATCATTTTGCAGACTCTCTACCTGTTTCTTGTCCCTCCATCATCATCTCTCTCTCTCTCTCTCTCTCTCTCTCTCTCTCTCTCTCTCTCTCTCTCTCTTTCCCCTTACTAAATCTGTATAATAACTTGGTACTGAGGATTCAAGAGCAAGGTGATACCTTCAATTGAAATCCAAAAACAAAAGAGCACAAGAAAAGTGGAGCTCTCAGGGGTCCCTTGCAGATTGCTCTAGTTTATGTTTGAAACTCTTCAGCTCGCTAATACCTGCAAGACATTTGATACCAGAGTGATATCTTACGAACACTCCTTCGCTGCCTAAGTTTGAATTTATGATAGAGAAAAAAAGTAAGGGAAAGCTTTGTATGAAATGGGCAGAGTCTTGAATTAGATTATATGGTTGTAGTCACTTCTTGACAACCTTGTTGCTAAGCATAACACAGGAGTGGTTCCTTTAAGAGAGGAACAACTCTGAAAATGATCAAATGATTCTTATCTAATAATGAAGGGATAAGGATAACTGTTATGTCGAGCTCACTTCAAATCCTGTCATATCTGGACTAAAACATACCCAGTAGGCTGATTAGTATTTTAGATATCAAAATTGATGATCACGTCATACTAAACGTATAATACACTTACCGAGTTGGACACACCAATACTGAGCAGTCTTATCTGAGCAGACCACATGTCCTAATAAAATCTTCAATCAATTTTCTTACTCGTCACTATCCAAAATCTATACAGTGATGATCAGTGCCTTACTCTGAAATGAAAGGGTTAGTAGGAAATTATTAAACTTGATGGTGGGGTTTGTGGAAACATGATAATTGAGTGGGAAATAGATATTGAAAAAGTGGGGAATGGTTGAACAAATAATAGCGGTGAATTATTAGGGAGGTTGAGATTCAGGTGTTTACGATATGTGCTTTATTAGCTTTTATACATATTAATATTATAAAAGAAAATACTTCTTTTCGTGTGAATATATATCATGAAGCTGACTCAAAAGTTTTCTTTTTGAAAATTGTCATCATTAAGATTTTTTTTTTTTTTACAATTTTTTTTTGAATATTTGGTTGGCTTTGAAATTACTCTCAACTTAATACCGTTAAGATTCAGGTGTTTATGATTTGTACCTTAATAGCTTTTATACATATTAATATTATTAAAAAAAATACTTCTTTTGGTGTGAATATATATCGTGAGGCTAACCCAAAAGTTTTCTTTTTCAAAATTGTCATTGTTAAGATTTTGTTTTTATAGTTTTTTTATTGCGGGAATCCGGTTGGCTTTAAAATTACTCTCAACCTAATGCTAACTAGTTCTTAGAGACCAATCCCATCATCTACTTAAGAGAGCCCCAATTAAAGTCAGGGTATTTTGTCCAGTATGGACTGGCCCCAAATAGTTGATAGCACTTGAGAGATTTCGAATCTGAGACCTAGGAGAGAGCATATCTCTAAGTATTAAGTCGTGACCACACCAACCCCTTGGTGTTTTTATCTATTTATTTGTACAGTTTAAAATACTTGTATCTCAAAGTGGTATCAATGTAAGACAAAGTTACTCGCGTACAAAGAATACCCATGAAGAATTTGTGTTTCCTAAACTTTTTCTTATCTTTTGGGTTTTACGGCCTTCTAAGTTGGGCTTTTCATGCATGTCTTGGAAGCGATACCTTTTTCTAATTCTTGTTTGGTTCAATTGTGAATCGCTCTTTGCCGTTCAGTTATATAATTGTGTTTTTTTTAGGACTTCCTTTGTTGAATTGTTAAATTTTTCGGTTGTGTAATTCTACAAGCTCACGCGTATTGCGTGAGCACCGACCATATATATAAGAAAGAAAATCCCGGAGTTTCCACCCACCTAGTGAATTTGTTTGCGTGTGAGAGTTTTTATAAGATTTGTATAATTTGAATATTGAGGTGTGAATTTAATGAGTTTTTTTGTATTGTGTGAATCACAGAATCGTAGGAGGGGTTGAGAGAAACTGAAACATTTGTGGGGCTGATAAATCTCCTTTCGTGTTTTCTGAAACCCCATTTGATTCTGAGTCAAAGAATCGTAGCAGTGGCATGATAGAGAGAGAGAGAGAGAGAGAGAGAGACTGAAACATCCATTTCCAGTTCTCCAGGGCATGGAAATTGGGAAGTGAGAGGGTTGGTTTTGTGGGAGATTATTAATGTAGAAGAGGAGGAGAGAGAGAGGCAGAAGCGTTCTGTGAAATTTGTCCCACATCGGAAACATATGGGAAGAGTGGGATGAGGACGTTTTATATAAACACACGGAAGACTACAGAGCTCCATACTTACCTGGACGGGGTCAATGGGCGATCAAGAAGGCCCATGGCCTAGGTTGACGACTTCCATTGCACTACGGAGGGGCGTCCGCCTAAGGTCTACCCAAGTGGTGGAGCCTACGTCATAATTTGTGGTAGTGGGGGCCTGCGTTCGCGCGGCCCCTGCCCAATTGTAAGTCCAAACTTGTAAAGCCCAATGTAGGCCCATTCAAAAAATAGAAGAAATATTGTTCTATAGTCGATAGAAATATTTAGTAATTTAAAAAATATATATAACATTGGGATTATCAAACTATAAAGTGAAAGAAAGCAAATATTTTTAAATTAAAGATGTACAAAGAAGGCAATAATTGTGTTTTTAGCCAAGTTGATCCTTCATATTTTGGTTCTAGTTTGTATAATATTCTAATCTAATTGGACTGTTACATTTAAGTATTACAATAAAGACAATATAAAGGGAGACTCAAAACAAAATATATAGGGAAAATCGTTTAATTTGATTTCTACCCAGCATTTTACCACTCATTTTTTCCATGGGTACCCAAAGATCGAAGATCTACCGAAGTAAATGTTTGTTTCAAGTTCGCAGTACTACTCAAAACATATAGGCTCTATAAGACCATTACTTGGATAGATTTCCTCTCCATATAGATAGATATAGGTTCTATATATCATATATGCAAGCTAGCAGCCCTCCCAACCCTAAGCATCCCATTGTGTTTGTTATTGCACCTATCTGATATATTCTGGGGGCTAATCTCTCATTTAACTCATGTCCAAATTTTTTGTAGTCTTCCAAAGGGAGAGTTCATTTTTGTTTACCCGCAAGTGAATTAACTTTGTTCATCCCTGACTGCATGAGATAACTTCGAGATTTCACGTTGATGATCCAAATCCTCTATTTCGTTCAGATTATTTATGAAGTTACCACGAAAAAAAATTAACTCAAATCCGATATTAACAAGTGTTCAGCCCAAAAGCTGGACACCCTACAAAGCCTAGTAGAATTTCATCGACCACCATTACCTTTCTGTGTCCATCACAATAACATAATCTTCAACTTCTCTAAAACTGCTGTTTGGTAATTAACTGGAAATAATTTTTTCTTAGTGGGTTCTACAAATTTATCTACTCAAAGACATGGAACAATCATTTCTCAAAAAAAAAAAAAAAAAAAATAGCAGTGGTAATAATAATAACTATGTATATTCCTCGATCTAGCGCCTGAAAAATACAGAGTCAAAACTCAACCATGATATTCCTACCAAAGATAAATACTATACATGATTTGGAATCCACTAATCTTTTCTCTGCCCTACAATCACAAATACCTTTAAGCAGGTGTTCAACATCCTATCTAGCATCGATAAGTCAATCGCGCTCTGGGGCATCCCGGGAGATTCTTCTGGAACTAAGGCTCCCAGCATATGACCATAGTTTCTCCATGTCACCGGTCATTAGTTTTTCTAAGGGAATAGTATTTGTGTTTGAAGGTTGAGGTGTCCTACCTGGGCTTCGGAACGCAGGAGGGGAAGCACAGAAGGTTGGAGTCGCGAATGGGGAGCCATAAGGGGTGTGCTGAATTGAGAAGGGACTAGGCGAGATCCGTTTTTGGATGGGGAGACCATCCAACCCTCCCCTGCTGAAAAATGACTTTGACTCCGCAGCTGCACATCGCTTGGTGGCATCATCTACGTAAAGGATATCATCGATTCTTGCCATTATATTGAAAGCCAAGCTCTCCATAACTCTCGAGTAGCTTTCAAGAATCGATTGTCCTACATCCTGCCACAAAAATGAGGAAACAGGGCAATAAGATTCGTACTGACTTGGAACCAAATGAAGAGTACTGCTAGTAATTGATAGCCAATTTATATCAAAATGTGCAATTAAACTGTATGCAGAGCATGGATATGGTTGCTGATACTGCGATACAGATTCAAGATTCAGCCATTCAGGTACAACTTTACATGAGTGATTCATTGATTGATAAATACAAAATGAGTGTGATATGGATAGGTTAAGGATACAATCATGTCCTGCATACCGTGTATGTATGCGCAATTGAATCAAAAGTATAAAATTGCATAGCATGTCTAGAAACCTATCTTATTCCATCTACCTAATCTTGCCATATTAAAATTGAGATGTCACATTTCTTCTATATCCAAACAGTTAAATTATCTTGTCTCAATGTGATAAAGAAGAAATGCAAGGTCTCAATTTTAAGGCCGAAGACGACAAAAGTAGCTGAATATGTAAATTCTAATTTGTCTCAAATTATTAATTCTGCTAATTGTTAAGAGGAATATTATAGGATATGCATTCACAAGAATTCGAGGAATATGGGTTTATAATACAGATATGACAAGGAAGGATGTAGCTCCCTTCTCAAAATATGCGTGCTTCTAAAGTCTAATATTGACACTGATTCAATAAGTAGTGACCTTGTAATTGGAGCTTTAATGATTGAGCTAATACCAAGGTCATTACATGTTTGCTTTCACATGCCTCTTACTAAACTTGTACTCAATTGAATTTCCTCTGCCCATTTGCTAGATCTGGAAAGCCGTAAAAAGGCAGACTGGCTACAATGGGTAAATATATTCAAAGTTCATATGCTTTAGCTGCTACCTTGACATAGAACTAGAAATTGATTGTTACTGTTTACTGATGCTGAAGAGAAGTTCATTAATCAAGTACCTTGTTGTATTGGATTTTGCTCATATCCAATCCAGTCTGCGGAAGGCCAGGGAATCGGAGCCTCAGGCTATGTAAGAGGGTCTCTGCTCGCTGCTCTAGAAACTGACTTTTGTTACCATCAGCAGCAAGACGCTTAACCTTGCCACTCCATGATGGACGCTTCTTTTTCAGGTGTTTTGTATGTTTCCTTTGGCCTTTCTTCTTCCACACATGTATAGATGCCTCAATCATGTTCACCACTTCTAGCGTGTGATGCTCCGATGACAGGTCTAGGCAATCAAGAAGACATTCTGGTGTGAACTGCTCAGCAGTTATGTAGCGATAGATGATATCACCAAGACAAGCTTTTCCACTCTGCAAAGGAAATCGATCATTTAATTGCAAGACAAATAAGTTGAAAGAACAAAACAACCAAACAAATGGAATCTATTAAGTAAACAATTGCACAGAAAAACACAGACTATGTGGTGAGAACAACTAACCCAACAATAGAAATCATTGCCAGAAGATCAACATTCCCCATTCACTTCAGAGGTTGTTAACTTATTCTTGCTCCATAATTAAAGCTAACATCGGCCTACTTTGCGTAGATCTCATATAGGGCTAAATTCCTTGCCAAGACCCACAACGACAAAGACTTTGCCAATTTATGTACGGGAATCATTTAGCGACTCTTATACACCCGGACCATCTTTGAGAGATAACACAGAGTCGAGATAACAAAGAGGTGATATAGTGCACCATATCCCGTAAAAGGCCTCTTTTACCTCCCCTATAATCCACAGTCATTGAGGAACCATTCATTTCCTAATGGTTCGACAGTTAAGTGCTCTATTAACGATTCCCGTCTGCTCAACTTTGGATATATGCTACATGTCCACATTTGCATCAAAATTTTGAATCCTTTACATATAAACGTATTAAGCTCGCAGTCTTTCAATTAGGCCATGCATACTATCATCATTGTCACTTAAAGCACGACTGTTTCTGTAGCAATGCAACGGTGGAAGTGCAAATAAATTTTGTCCAGCCAAAAACATCAACAGCTCAAGACAACAATTGTCATGAGGGTTTATAAGAATCCATGCAATGCACTCCACTAGGCCTGCCCCTGCGATACATGGCATAGTCTATAATGATGCAACGTGTCTTAGAAGTTAGAATAACAAAGCGAGTCTTAACCATCAAGTCCCACTATAAAGGTGCAGTGCATTTAGAGGATTCTAGAGAAAGTCTAGACATCCAAGGATATTATAGTAGGGCAGTGCAAACACTTAAGTCCTACTGAAAGGTCGAGTATCCAGAAAGCACTATTGTTTACAGAGGGAATGACACAAGCAATCCACTAGCTCAGACTCTAATGGAAGCTAAAAGGACTTGAAAGAAATTCCATCACTATCACCTTCAAAATAGTTCAATCTAAAGAAGTGAATCCTCCAAACTGGTAGAATAATCAAACATTTATGTAGGTCTGTAAGCTAATATAGCTTTCAGAATTGGACATAAAACAAAATTGAAATGCAGACCTTGGGCAAAGTCTCCAAATAGGCAACTGGAATCTCCATCTCAGAGAGCACGCTGCTATTGATTGCCATCGCCGCCTTCAATATCTGGTTTGTGCAATCCCTGCACTGCTGCAACTTCTTCCTTGCATCCTCTGATAGCCCCTTTGAAGGAACTTTTGGATATGGAAGCCACCACTTATCTTCCTGCCTAATCGAAGGCCTCCCACCACTTGCACCCAATGGACACCCATCGCAATCATTTGTATCGCCCACAACTATCCCGCGGTCAACATACCAAAACTCCGTATCTTGAAACCCATCAAGGATGCTAAGCAGCATAGCATCGAGCTTCTTGAGAGCAGGGAGATTCATGTACAAGTCAGACCTTGGTCGAGCGGCCATGACTTCGTATGTGCCACCACTAGGGAATTGCTGTATGGAAGGTATAAGCTCCACAATTGAATCACTCACTGATAATAGCCATTCCATCTCTCTACACCACATTGCCGCCTTCTGTGGTGCCAATGGCTCCAACCTCCATAACTCCCCAAACACAGTAGCTACAATTGCAAATAAAACAGATATAGTAAACATTATCAATAAACACACAGCTAACATTTGTGGCTTAGGGTGGTTGCAGGTGCCACCAGTCCCAAAAAGCTAGGTTACTCTGTCAGCCAAGATAACCCAAAACCCCAAAAACACGGTCCTAGGCATCACACACAAATAGACTAAATATGCACTGACCAGAGAGATTTGTGATGGCATTGGATATCGCAAGGGCAGTACAAACTCCTTTACCCCCTCCAGACATGTCTTCTCCTAGAAGCAGCTTAGCAAATCTTTCCTTCATCATCTCAACTTCTACAAATTCGCGAAGATAAACTAGTAACTGGTATAATTTCGCAAAACAAATTTACAAAAACATTTACATAACCACCGACAAGGAAAGAAATTCAAGAGACTGATCATAATTTACGAAGTTGACAGCAATAAGATCCAATAATTATTACTGAAACTTGAACCACGATTAAACCAACCCAGGTACAATGAATTCGCCTGAATGGACCGTCAGATTCACAGCACAAACAGTAAAACCTGCATCCACAAAAGGAATGTAGGTATAGCAAACCTGATAAATCGGTCTCCCGTTTCTCTGGCTTAAAGTCCCAAACCGACACATCTTTTCCGCCATCCACCGGTGACACAATTAACGGTGGCTGCGCCGCCGCCACCGTAAAGCAGGAATTTCCGGTAATCGAACGGTTAGCGACGGGGGAAGATGTAATCGAACTCGACGCCGACTCGCTCACATCTGCACTCATGCTGTAGCTTCCACAGAGCTCCTCACTGTGCTCATCGGAACCGTCCTCCGACGAAACACTCCCCATAGATGATCAACCAAAGGGTGTTGTTGATTTGCGGAAAGCTATATGAGAGTCAAATTAAGGTATCAAATGCACATTTTATCAATGTATATGTGCTAATGTGAATATTGTTGCTTGGAGTGGTCTGCAAATTGCAGAGATATGGTAGCGGTAGAGTGGTGGTGGTGGTGGGGAGTGAAAAAGCTAAAAGCAGATAAAGCAGTGCAGGTTTGCTCACAGAACGTAAGGTACTCTTCCAATTCCAGGCCCCCACCTCTCTCTCTCTCTCTCTCTTATAGATGCTTGTAGGCCCTCCTTGTTCTCTGTCTCTTTCTCTCCTTTTGCTCTAAGGCTTATCTACAGTTGCTTTTTTTCACTGCAGCTTGAAGTAGACCCAACTGAAATCATTTACGTTTTTGCTAATGTCTTTATATAAAGTCAAATATTATTATGGAAAATGCTAATGTCTGCGAATAAGTTTGGTGGTCTGTGGTTGTTGTCCGACCAAACATTTTTTCATGATCAAATTAGGCTATGTTTTGTTAGGTGTTTGGGAGATTTTCTCCCAAACAAGTTTCTGGAACAATTTTTTCAAACATTTTCCCACACAATTTTTTCTCTCTATAAAAAGTGTCTCTGAAACATTTTTCTCCCAGACAAGTTTCTGAGACACTTATAACCAAACAACGTCTCAGAGTTTTGTTTCTAAAAATTGTTTCAATATGGGAAAAAGACATTGATTGAATTTAGATGCAAAAATGCAAGAGTAAGATGTGTACGTAATTGGCCATTGGCCCAAAAGCTTTAAATAGGTTGGAAGAGAGGCAGATCTCAAACGGGTCTATGGCTATGGTTGTTGATCGCGCCCATTTTTAATATGGCCCATTTTTAATATTTGTATGAGTGGTTTATTGGTTGTGCGTGTTGTCTTTGGAATCCCAAGGGGTTACGGGTGTTATTTACGTGATCCATCCGAACAATTAAGGACGGCCTTTATGGAGTCCTCTAATCGGAATCTGAGCATGACTCATTTCGAGTGCACTAAGCAATGTGCTTCTGGGCCGAACATCCTCTAGCTGATTGGGATGAGCATCCATTTTGATCAGGTCAGTGCACGCTTGACGAGCGATCGGTTTGGGCTGAGCGATGTGCTTCTGGCCCAAATAGCCTCTAGTCGATCTAGATGAGCATCCACTGATCGGGTTCTAAATATTCATGAATAATTATACATACTTTGTAGATCATAATAAATGTTCATGAATAATGGCCAAGGTTCTAAATACAAGATCGGCTTGAGTACTGGTTTGTCTATTGGTACGTTACGTACCGATATTGGTCTATATAGAGAGAACGCCAAAAAAATTAATTTTTTCGCAATTATAAATTAAAAAAATATGATACCATCCGATGTGGCCAATATTAGCCAGTATTTAAAACGATATAGTATTAGAAGTACCTGGTACCATTTTTACGTGAAAACGGTAAGTAACAGTTGGTATGGCACGGTATTGATAACCTCCATTCTTATATGTTCTTAACTAGAGGTTAAGGAATTAAATTTCATCAAATATAAAATTAAATATATTTTTTCATATAAAGAGATTTTCATAGTTATTTTATTTTTTGGATGAGACATTTGCTTATATGGAGAGAATCTTGTATGATTAGAATAATGATATTTTTTTAGATTATTGGGTAGCGGGCTTAATTAATTTTTGGGAATCTTATATGATTAGTACAATGATATTTTTAGATTATTGTGTAGTGGGCTTTAATTAATTTATGAGAATCATATATAATTAGTATAATATTTTGCTTTTGTACCATATCTTGATTAAAAAATAAATATTCATTGGTATCCGTACATTTTTACACGTGTTATTAATTATTTGATGATTATTAAGGAAAAGATCTAAATAGATTTTTTAGGCAATTGCACGATAAATGAATAATTTTTAGGCTTTTTTTTTAATTTTTAAGACAAAGAAGATTCGATCACAGAATTATTCTTTTTCGATTGAAGTAATTTTTCAATGTGCAATATATATAGCTAGATTTGAGATTAAAAAAATTGTGATCAACTTTAGTAAAATTATTTTTGTAATAATTAAATGTATAGATAAATTATTTTTGATCAAATATTCTAATGAGAAATTTAGAAAATCATTAACATGAACATAAATCTTTAATTTTAATAAAATAGTTAATTAATGATGAGTTTTGACTAATTTTTTTAATAGTGTGTGTATACTTAATATTTCGTTATTTTGTATACTCTCACTTTTTTTAAATGTTTTCATAAACCTTTAATTTTGATGAAATAAGTTAATTGAGGCTCAGTTTGAAGTAAATTATTTTATAATTTTTTTGATTTATTTCATTCAACTCTATGAGAGAAATCAAAATAGCATTAAAATATGAACAAAAATTTCTCTCTCTCTCTCTCTATATATACACACACACACTTGGCGTATAAGACTGGAGCTGCATAAAGCAAAAGCAGACGGCGTTTGCAGGTAATTGTCTTTCCGTAATGACAGAGGTTTGCGTTAGCAATGGAGGACCCCCGACACGGTCCTTTTCTTCTTCCAATCTACCTATATTATTGCCACGTAATAAAATCTCGGTGATTTGGACCCACTTGACCACAAATTTTATTAAATATTCTTGAAATACCATCATATTATTTATTTTTTTAATCTCCAAGCAAAAATAATTTTTGTTTGGAGATTAGGACAAGAATGGTTGTTGGACATAAGTTTTGGAAATCGGGAAAAAGAGATAGTAACATTCACCTCCAATTCTCCATGTTTGTGAGCATGGGAAAGGAGAGTGAATAGTCGGGTCTCGAGTAGGGGTCCATTTGGCATGCCTGAATTATTAGATTATTCACTGTTTAGTTTTTTGTCCTTATTTGAAATTTTTTTTAAATTTTTTGTTTTTCATCAATTTTTTGATAATTGTTGGTTCTTCTCGACAAGAGCTTTCAGAAAAGTTATCAATCATCGGCTAAATTTGAAAAAAGTTCAGAAAAGACAAAAAATAAGCCAAAAACAGCGTCCGTGTTGGCTTATTTTCGTCTTTAGTGACTTTTTTTAACTTTTGGACATAATTTTATACTTTTTAGATTCCTTTCGTCGATACGAACCAATAATCCACGAAAAAATGACATAAAAATAACAAATACAAAAAAAATTTAAATAAAGACAAAAAAAAACCGGATAATCTAGCCTGGATAATTTTAGCCAAATGGAGCCTTACTACATTATCTCTAGTTATTTCGTGTTAGATAGTCATAGTTGTAAAAACTTATATTTTGTAATGGCAAATCGATAAGTTTGATAAACGGAACTTCATAATTTGATTCATACCAATTAACTTTCACGCATTATATATATGAGAATAATACCGACACGTAATCTTTAACTTTTTGTATGATTACATTTTTTAGATCCATATCGACTACGTACACTTACTTATAATGCACACAAAAATATATAGTTATAAAAATGAGGGCATCACGTGATGATCCTAATACCGCTTAATAATTTGGAGAATTGGATGATTTTGACTTAAATTAAGCAAAATGGTTTATTTATAGGAATGATTAAGTTCACATCTTTTATAAGAAAATTAAAAAAATACTTCACTTTAATTTGGTTGAAACTAAGGTTCTTAATGCCGTATAGGTTTGAATACCGATTTTTCTATTGATACGGTATGTACCGGTATCGGTTATATACCGGGTAGCGTATCGAATTTACCACAATTATCAAAAAAAAAATATATATATATATATATATATATAAATAAATCAGAGAAAGAGAGCCAAAAAATTTAACTTTTTTTCCTTAATTGTAAATATATATATACCGATATGATATTAAAAGTATCTGATATTATTTTTACGTCAAAACAAGACGTATTAACCGATATAATACCGTACAATATTAATAAACCACCCCTTTTTTGGGGTTGGAGTGGGTCCTAGTTTTCGTTAAAGTGGAATCGCGTCCTTTTGGAGGGAATTGCGTGTGATAGAGACGAAACGGCGGTTTTCTTGTTTTTTTTTCCCCTTCTAGGGTGGACTATCGTGTGGACGTTCTCGTAGTAGTTCCATAAGGCTTCGTTCATTTGCCAATAAATTGGTGTAGAAAAAAACTTAGTGAATTGAAGTAAAAAAAAAAAAAAAAAATCAAGTATTCATTGATAAAAAAAAATTATGAAAAGTTAAAAATCGGTAATTTAATTGTGTAAAAAGAAGTATAAAATAAAGATTTCTGCTCGAAAAAACTAATCTTAAGGAAAAATTAAAGATGTGGGTCCTACGAATTTCCTTTCCTTTCCTTTCCTGACCTCTAAACGGGGCCTAAGATGACAATTGAATGTGCATCGTATTCAAAGGCATGTGGACCCAACGAGGTCTGTGCGCATTAAAATAGTGTCGTTTTAACTACTAAAATATTGTTCAAACTGTTGAATAATATTTGAGCAGTCAAAGCAGTATTGTTTTGGCGTACAACATACTTTGCTGTGGACAACAAAGTTTTCGTCTCCCTTATTCAATTCTTTGAACTATAATTAGAGTGAGCATGAGGAATCAAATCAAACCAACTACCCAATCCGACCCGATGAGTTTCGGTTGATTGCGCTAGCTTTTAACATTTAAAAACGGGTTCAATTTTTTCAAAATTTTGATTGTCGAATTTAGCTATTTCCGTCCCTATAAACTAACCAACCGGTAGACAGGGGCGGACTTACTAAGGGGGGGAGGGGTCACGTGCCACCCCCCATGCTCCACTTCAACCAAATTTTTTTTTTTTTTTAAGATTTTAAAAGTAAATTAAGTTTATCGTGTAACACTGTGACACCCCCATACTCTTTTGTTCAGTCAAACTCTCCCCAATTTAGTTCATTAAATTTTGAATACCTATATTTTTTTGTTATTGAATACAAATTTAATTTTTAGTTGTTCATTTATTTTGATGGTGACACCCCCAGGCTCAAATCCTGGATCCGCCCCTGCCGGTAGAAGTATATCCATAAAGACACCTAAGTTATATTTGTATGTAGCTTTTAACTTAATAAATTGGTACCGGCTCAAAACCAAGATACTCTTGCAAATTTGATCGACCCCGATTCATGACTGACGACACTAGTAGTCTGATTCGGTCAAGTTTGAATCGAATATTAGCAAGTCAAGGACAAAGCCGGGTTAATTGTAACAATTAAGTGGCTGTTCAGACTCCACATAATTTTGTACCACCGCGTGACACTAGAGAGACACATGGGCCATGCTTGTACAAAAATGAGATGCACGTGGTACATTTAAAGCGAGGGGGGAGGGCGAGATCTGCTGCGTCAGAATGCCATGGGTGGACCTCTTTTTTTTTTTTTTTTTTTTTCTCAGATGAATTTTGACCGTTTTGTAGGAGTGGGAATGCCCCCCGGCATAATTGGATCTCGGCCGTTAATCAACGTAATCATAAACTTGTTGGAGAAGAAAAACACTTTTACACACAATAAAAGCTACGAAAGAGTGTACTAATCTGTACTTTTATTGATAAACCAAACAGCCTTTATATAGGCAAATAAACAAACTGATAGCAGCTAGAAATCAGGAACTACTAAAGCATGAAAATAGGAACTGCATAACAGACTCAACTTACTCCTAAAAACTAGGTCAAAGTAGGCCACGTATAGCAATTAACTAGGAACAACAGTAAACTAACTTCCTAAAGACTAGGACAACTCCCTTAAACTGAAGTGCGGCGACGCCACTTGAAATCCACTGCTTCTTCCAAGAAGCTGATTCAATACGTAGCTTTTCCCTTGTCGAGCGCGATCGCATACGGACACCACGCCGATGGGGCCCTTGACAAGCTGAAGTGCAGCGACAGCCTCCGGATCCATCCGGAACTTGCCCTTCTCGTCACAGTACACGAGGCGGATCGGCCGCGCCCCTTCGCCGCCGCATTCGGCGACCAAAGGCCCCGCGCGGCCGATCCGCCTCGTGTACTGTGACGAGAAGGGCAAGTTCCGGATGGATCCGGAGGCTGTCGCCGCACTTCAGCTTGTCAAGGGCCCCATCGGCGTGGTGTCCGTATGCGGTCGCGCTCGACAAGGGAAGAGCTACGTATTGAATCAGCTTCTTGGAAGAAGCAGTGGATTTCAAGTGGCGTCGACTCACCGGCCATGTACGAAAGGGCTATGGTTGTGGAGTGCACCCATAAGGAGAACTGCTCTTGACGAAACTGAATATAACCTCTTGCTGCTAGATAGTGAAGGAATTGATGCTTATGATCAAACGGGAACATACAGCACACAGATATTCTCCTTAGCTGTTCTCTTGTCAAGCATGTTCGTGTACAACCAGATGGGTGGTATTGATGAAGCAGCACTTGATCGCCTCTCTCTTGTAACTGAAATGACTAAACATATTCGGGTTAGAGCATCTGGAGGACGGAGTACTGCTTCTGAGCTCGGTCAATTCTCCCTAATTTTTGTTTGGCTTTTAAGGGACTTCTATTTGGACTTGGTGGAAGATAATAGGCAGATAACACCCCGTGACTACCTAGAACTAGCTCTGAGGCCAGTGCAAGGCAGTGCAAGAGATATAGCTTCCAAAAATGAGATTCGCGATTCTATTCGGGCTCTTTTTCCAGACAGAGAATGCTTCGCCCTTGTGCGGCCTTTGAGCAACGAAAGAGAACTCCAACGACTGGACCAAATTCCTTTGGACAAACTAAGACCAGAATTTAGATCTGGGCTGGATGCTTTGACGAAGTTTGTTCTTGAGAGGACTAGGCCCAAGCAAGTAGGGGCAACTGTGATGACAGGACCTTTCTTGCTTGTATCACTCAGAATTTTCTGGATGCGATTAATAAAGGTGCCGTGCCTACAATAACCTCGTCATGGCAGAGTGTTGAAGAAGCAGAATGTCAGAGAGCTTATGATTTAGCAACTGATGTTTATATGTCTTCTTTTGACCGTTCAAAGCCTCCTGAGGAAGTTGCTCTAAGGGAAGCACATGAAGGAGCAGTTCAAAAGTCGACAGCCGCATTTAATGATACTGCTATAGGAGCTGGTTCAACAAGACAAAAATATGAAAAGCGTCTTGTGGACTTTTTAAGGAAGGCATTTGAGGCGTACAAACGGGATGCTTTTAGGGAGGCATACTTACAATTATCAAATGCTATACAGAACATGAAAATAGGAACTGCATAACAGACTCAACTTACTCCTAAAAACTAGGTCAAAGTAGGCCACGTATAGCAATTAACTAGGAACAACAGTAAACTAACTTCCTAAAGACTAGGACAACTCCTTGACTTTTCCAACAAAATTCATTCGTTTAATTGTCCAATTATTTATTGAAATGATTGAAAGTGTGGGATTAAGAAACGACATAAAAGGGATGTTTGGGTTTTGAGTTAGTAGATGAGATATTATATAATATGAGATTAGTTGTATTTATTACATACCAATTGATACCTTTAACCGGATGTCGTCTAATTCAAATTTGAGTGTGTTTGGTTGGTATCAGCAGAAAAACACTTTGATACTTAAGTCGGTCTGTAAACCTAAAAGTACTATTCAGATAGGGGATAAGATGTACCATTTTTTTACCTGAAACCATCTTTTCTCCACTAATCATGTTTGGGCTCCAAGCTATCATGTGTAGCGCACATTTTATCATGATGACAGAAATAATTATCGCTGTCGTGATATTATGCATGACATACCAAACACCAGTTAGATGACATATGTCAAGATAGGGCCACGTTAGTTGGATCTCTCTAGTCAGCTCCTGACTTGGTCTGATCCACGTGGTGTGTGTCTGCCAAGCAGGCTGAATAGTGCGTGTCTTGTCGGTGTCACCTGAAAAGTACTCTGATGCTTAAGTCAATTTATGAACCAAAAAGATGATCTAAAATTATTGTTTAGATCACATGTACCGTACTTTTGCCCGAAGCTACCTTTTATACACAGGCCATGCTTGGGCTCCGAGACGGCATGTGTGGAAACATTTCTCCCATGATGCACTTCATGAATGACATATCAAACGTCACGTGTTAGGATAGGACCGGGTCTCTCTGGTGGGGTTCCAACTCGATTCGGCCCACAGGGTGCGCGCTTGACAAAACAGGCTAGTTATGGGGGGTCATGTTGGACTTCAATCTAGCCAAATGGGCTTATCGGGTTACTAGACCTTATTCAAGCTACGGTTTATACTTGATACCTACTTGACCTACTACACTAATTATGTGTATTATTAGAATCGATCCAGTTACCTATTCTCCAATTCAATATTGATTATTAACTTACCTACAAAGGTGGTCAGAAAATTACATGTCATAAGACCTAGATAAGAGAGTATATTTCCCTAAAAACATTAGCTCTAATGCTCATGAAAAAATTAAACGGAGGGCATATATAATCTTGAACTTCAACCATTAATTGTTTTCTCCTCATTTGTTCATATAGGAGTATTTGGCACGTGAAAATAATGGTTATACTACTACATCACAATGGTTGGATCTCAGCCCTTAATCAACAAAATAAATGATATAACACTCAGGGGGGCCTACATCCAAATAATTGAATCACAGTGGTTCGGGCTATGGGGAACTCAAACATGTGACGTGACCAAACCCAAGGGCTGAACCCTTAGTATTAGTAGGTCGGCTGGTCGGGGCTACATTTTTGTACAGGTTTATCACATAGGACTGCAGTTTGCGTATTGCAGTATCCTTGTGTTTTCATTTCCCGGCCACCGGAACAATTATTGCAGGCAACAAGCGTAGTTTATGGGGGATGGGGTACAAATCTTCCTCCTCCGCGTGCCGGGGGCTTTTTTGGCTATTTCTCAATCTGCATACGTCGTAGTTTTGACGGCAATTTTGACTAGTGGTGTATGGGGGACCATTTTGCCAATTAAATTCCAAGTATTTTGCGTGTGTTCAGTCGGCAATTTTTTTAACTAATAAATACACTAGTGGTCCACTACTTGGGTGCATTAAGTAGGAGCAGGCTTTGACTCCACCCTATAGTGGCCCTTTCTTGGTTTGTGTTGAGTTCATTTCAATGATCGAAAGCGTTCATTTGTAGATTTCGTCGTAAACATCATAGCAAAAATTCAAAAATTATGTTAATTTAATATATATTCAAGACCTGATTGAAACGCATTTATCTTTATAAAAATAAATTAAATGATGCATGAATCAAAAAATTAATGATTTGGATCATAAAAGTTGACTCACAATACGAAAATATAAGTATAGTCAGAGATCCGAACACAGATTGACTCATCACTTAGTTTCTTTATGCAAGGCTTAGTGTTCAGTTTCTTAGTTCTCAATCACTCAGCACACAACTAGTCTAATTTAAGCACTTGATATATACCCCCACTTGCCAGCTAGTATTCAGTTTTCCGAGCCACAAGTCGCTTGCCCAAAATAAATTATTATCGGAATGCGCTCAACAAGATACTGCAAATGAAGCTTAAGAATGCTTCAAATTTCGGAGATGGAACACTGAATAAATGATTCGCTCCTCCCTGCAAGGAAATAAAGAGCAGGATCGACGACCATCAAGTCCTATAATATCTTTCACTGTTCAACTTCTAAAAGGATCATTTGGTCAAGGTCAATATGTATTCTCAAGCTATACACAACATTCTTACATACACATGCTCTCAACTCTCATACACTCTCGATCTAACTTGATCGTCGAAAGATTCTCAATAGATAAATACCTTGATCTATGAACGATTGTGCAGGAACCTCTCAACAATAACTTTAGAAATTATTATCTAGTTCATCACCAACAAATCAGTTGAAACTGTGAAGGAATCAATCCCACATCGCTAAGATATTAAAATATGGGTAACCTTATATACATGAGAGGCCACTCCATTCATTGCCAATTGGTTTTGAATTGGATGCTTCCACATGGTATCAGAGCCCAAAAAGGCCCAACGGCCGAACAAAGCCCACGATGACAGACCCAAGTAGAAAGGCTGCACGAAGACGACCCAAAAAAGAGGCGCACGTGACAGACCTAAATACGGGCTGCACGTGAGGGGGCGTGTGAAGGAATCAATCCCACATCGCTAAGATATTAAAATATGGGTAACCTTATATACATGAGAGGCCACTCCATTCATTGCCAATTGGTTTTGAATTGGATGCTTCCACAGAAACTATGAAAATAGACTAAATTTATAGTCATGAAAGGACATTTCAGTTGTAAAATGAATGAACCTTTCGATTGGTTGCATTAATAGAAAGACTTTTGAGTGGTGTACATAATAACATACATGAATAAAAAATTTCGATTATGAGAAGTATGTCAAATTTATTCATTAAAAAAAAATCCTTTAAAATTTCCAACATACACATAAGTGATCTATGCATGTCACTTTCACCACGAACTTATAAAATTATTAAAATGGGTTTATCTCCACGTGAATATCCTAATTAATTAATTTCGCCGTAGTAAAGCGGTGTGCTTCGGAATTAATATTTCTGATAAAACAAGAATTGAACAATTAAAACAATAGCAATGATGATGATTGTGAGCATTTTTTGTCATGTAAGTATTCCAAGGCCCAACTTTATTGGGGCCCGCGGCATTTGGGCTCCATTTAAATTCTAAAACCTTCTACTAAAATTAGGTATAATTTGTGTAGTAGGCTAAACCTACGAAGTGTTGGGTCGGCATTTACGGGTCTTCAACTTAGTTCGCTATGGTAAAGGGTCTAGATCAAAGAATGACTGAAGACTTGGTCCTCTTCTTGCCATCATGGGTCATCAGACCAGTTTGTTCTGGCAATAGGTCAAAGCAAAAGCTCCACAAAAGCCTACACAACGTGGAACTAGCCCATCTTCGAGCGTGTGACCCTATGTGTGGGGGCTGAGACAAATGAATAGTGGTTGTCATGACCACGATATAGCAGCTTTCCAAAATTCCATGTGAAGACGGATGCTCGACACAGTTGTATGAGTTACAACCCATGACATTCGTTGCTTCGAGCATGATTTCAGGGCCAGGTATAGTTATCATTGACGTCAATAGTAACAAACGGTTGCCCATATGTAGTGCATGACCACTAGGTCATTCAAACGTATTCCACATGACAATTGGAGCAGACATTGTGACCCATGATCTGATGTTTTCAGACATTGTGGTACGCACAATTACTCACTTAAAATCTTTCAATTAGACCATTTTTTTTCCAGTAACTAACTTAAGTATAAGCAAATTTGGCTACCTTCAGTTAGTTGACACTAACTGATTGTTCTTTTTGTAGTTCATGCAAAGAGAAGTTCAACACAAATAATCCAGAGAGAAATTTGTTGAGTTCAAGACTCCACGATTTAAAATTTATTCTTATGCAGTTAATTTATTGGTTTTTTAATTTAAATAGTTATATTTCAATTTAATTAAAATTATGGAATTATTCTGAATACAAATTTGTCTTTTTTATTTTTTTGGTTTTTTAAAATTGAAATTATAGTTACACCCCATGTTTCAAAGTCCACACAAACATAATGATTGCCTAAAGTCCTCGCGAAGACAGATGACCATGATATAGTAGCTTCCCGAAAGTCCTTGTGAAGATGTGCTCGACACAGTTATATGGGTTACAACCCTTGACATCCGTATGGGTTACAATCCTCGACATTAGCAGCATCGAGCATGACGTTAGAGTCACGAACAATTATCTTTAATGTCGTGAGTAACAGATGGTTGCTCATATCGAGTGCATGGCCATTAGAGCATTCAGACGTGGTGCACGTGTTTGTTGGAGCAGCCATTGTGACCTACTATGCGACTTTCTCAGTCATTGTGATATACATAAGTACTCACTTAAAATCTTCCAGTTAGATCATTTTCTTCCAATAACAAACTCAAGTATGGAAGTGCCCTCTGACTATCTTCAGTTGGTTGACATCAGCTAGTTGTTCCTTTTGCAGTTCAAGCAAAGAGGAGTTCAACACAAATATTCCAAAGAGAGATTTATCGAGTTTTCAAGACTCCACAATTTAAATATTTTTACGTAATTAATTTATTGGTCTCCTAATCTAATTAAAATTTATGGAAATTTTTTTCAAATGCGAATTTGTCTTGGTTCTTTTAAATTGACTAGTGAAAAGTTTGCACGCCATTTCATGCTCATTAGAATAAATTTAATTTTAACTTCGAAAATGGAAAAAAACATCAAAATCCTAACAAAAACCGATCATCAAATTTGGAAAAATCCGTTGTTTACCTTCCAAAATAAGAAGAAATCACTGGAAAACTCGCCCGTAATAAGAGTTGCAAATTCGAAATTTATCTCTTGCAAACATCGAAAACGAAAAAAACATCAAAATCGTAACAAGAAATGATATATTAGATTTGGAAATTTTTGTTGTTTACCTTCTAGAATGCGAAAAGATCAACAAATCTGTAACTGAAAAACTCACCGGAATAAGAGTTGCAAACTTGAAATTTATCTCCCATAAACTTTAAATCAAGCATTTCGTGTTTATCTCCAGATGTTAGAAGAGGTCTTCTATCTTGTTTCTTATGGGCATGTTTGGTTGGATATTGTCCATATAAAACAGGGGAAGAAAATCTAAAAAGGGGTGAACTCAAAAATTACATATTTGGCCATCATGTCTAAAGCAAGCAAGAATAATTGTGGGACAAATTGGTCCCAAAAAATTTGTCCTCTCTTCACTTGCACGCTTGGTTGGGAATCATGCATGTAAAACAGGAGAAGAAAGTCCAAATGATGTAAACACCAAAATTACATATTTGGCCAGTCTATTTAAAGCAAGACAGAATACTTGTGGGGGCAAATTGGTCCACATTGGACAAAATAGAACACCAGTTTCTTATTATGTAGAGTTTAGGAATCATAGTTTCGCCCCTTGGTTCAAAAGTGCACACAAACATAATGATTGCCTAAACTTCCGCGAGTAAGCTTAAAGGGGAGGGTTAATTTCAAGGTGGTTATCTCACGTGCTTTCATGATTAAACATCTATGTTTATGATGGCATGCATTCATTTCAATGCATGTGAAATCATGGCTATCAACATGTGCAATTTGGTGTGCTACTCCATTACTATTAATTATGATATCTTTTTATTAAGTTACTCTATAATTATTATTTTTGGATAATGTATCTCTAGGGAAAAAAAAACAATTAAAAGGAAATAGGAAACATTAAAAAGTCAAGATATGCCACCTTTGTTAAATTATTATTCTTAACACATTAAGACTAGCGAATAAGTTACAGGAAAAAAACGAACAAAGATGTAGCAAAACAATAAGCATTCGAACTAGACATATTAGCGTATAAAGAGAGAGAAGGAGACCCGAAGATATCAAACTTGGTTGCCCATTGGACTCTTAACAGGTAAGAGCAAGAACCGTGATTAGGATTTGGAGAGCCTACTGTGTATTGCGCAGAGTAGGTTGTGCTACGCGCGAAAACAATATTATTTTGGCGTGCAAAATATTGCTCACAAATTATTCGGTTAAGGGGCAATTGTCCGGATAGTATTTTTCGTGCCAAAACGATATCGTTTTTAGTGCATAACACGCTCTGCTGTACACAATACACAATAAGACCCAAAGTCTGTGTGATTAGCTTAATGCCTTTCGGCTTATATTAGAGTTCTACTGGCTATCAGGAAAACTATTATATTGTATATTACACAATTGAATGTGCTACGCGTTAAAATGACGCAATTTTTATCGTGAAAATATTGTGCAAATGGTTGAGCAATTTCTAGACAACCAAAATAGTGCCGATTTTTGAGCAACCAAAACAATATCATTTTAATGTACAATATAATAAATTAGGGGAACTTATTTTTTAGTCCTACCTCTAAGTGTTTGTTATTTTTTCATCCTATACACTTGTAAACATTAAGTTTTGGTCCTTTTTTAAAAAAAATACCAAACTTACCCTCATCTTGACATTAACCAAGGTTAGCAATCAATCCCTAAAAATACGTCATTAACAATTATCTCCCAAATATCAAACTCGTCTCTCAAAAAATAGCGGGACTAAAAAAAAGGACCAATAATCCTCCATTTTAGGATGACACCGGAGATCTAAGGCTCCGGAATCCGTCAACTCACCAGAATCGCATACAAATACCGCACTATATCTACGGAACATCAAGCGCCAGTATTGGAATACGAAATACGAGTCTGATTTAACTGCTACCGAAGAAGGACGATGGAAGTCGAATGATTTTCGTCGGACTACGGGCTAGGGTAATGTACGAATCGTTGGACTACATGTTTATTTTGGATGATACTGACTCAGACATAACATATTTGAAGGTCATGGTACATTTTAAGATATCATGGTAAATTTGAAGGTTATGGTAAATTAGTAAAAAACATGGTAAATTTTCCGAAAAGAAACAACACCTACAAGTCATGGTACATTTTCAGATATTATGGTAAATTTGAAGGTCATAATAAATTTGCAGGTAAAAACAACACTTGTCGTCCATGGGAATTTTGCATATATCATTGTAAATTTGAAGGTACGACACGACATCTGGTAAATTGACAGATTTTACAGTAAATTTACGGGGTAAAACACTAAATCTACAGGTTATGGTAAATTTACAGATATCATGGTAAATTTATAGATAAGAAACAACACATGCAGGTCATGATACATTTTCATAAAATAGTGAAAATAGTTACTAAAGATAATTATGAATCTGAAACTGCCATTTTTGGCAAAGATGATTATGATTCCATGTTTTAAGCCTAAATTAGTGTTATAAATTTAAACTTAATAAATCAAGAATTAACTAACTAAAGGATAAGAGGGTAAAGTACCCCTCAAAAGTAATGGCAAATTTGTCAAACCATATAAAAATAGGATTAAAACATAAGTTCAAAAAATGAAAGGAATGAAAACCTAAGCCGCATGTCCAACTAGACCCTAATTTAAATTACCCAATAAATTATTGTATGCCGTGGCCAGCACTACCCGTTTTATTTCATTTTCAAGATGGGTTTAAGGCTTTTTTCAGGGCTTGTTCAGATAGCCCATTGGGCCCAATTTTCTTTAACGCAGTCCAATAACTTCTTAACCGACTCCAAGGAATCGATTGAATCTTGGTTCGATTATCAAACATACGTTATCGTAAATTGGAGAGAGAGAGAGGGAGAGAGAACGGAGAAAAGATAAATCAAGCAAGAAGATGCCGAAGAAAATGGGCGTGAACAGTAAAGCCGAGGAGGCTAGGGCTCGAAAGAACGCCACCGAATCGGAGCGCAAACAACGCGAGGATCGAGACAAAGAGGACCAGTACTGGCGGGAAGCAGAAGGTGCGAAGTCGCGTGCCGCCAAGAAACGCGAGGAGGAGGCCGAGAAAAAGGCCGAAACCGCCGCTCGAAAAGCCGAGGCTCGGAGGATTGCGGAGCAGGAGGAGAAGGAGCTCGCGAAGTCTAGCCTGAAGCCGGATAAGAAGGCCAACCGTGTATCCATTCCCGTCCCGAAGGTCACCGAGGCGGAGCTCCAGCGACGGAGGGAGGATGAGCAGGCACAGCTTGCGAAGAAAGCTGAGGAGGCCAAGCGGCGGCAGAGTCGGACCCAAGGGGAGGAGGAGTATGAGAAGATTGTACTTGTTGCGAATACTAATCGCGACGATTCGATAGTTGAGGCACAGTCGGTTGAGGAAGCGATTGCGAAGATGACGGTTGCAGATAGCTTGCCTGTTGATAGGCATCCCGAGAGGAGGCTTAAGGCATCGTTTAAGGTGCGTTTGGTTGATCCTTTTCTGTGATTGTTGCTATTTTTGCTGAAAATTGTAAATTTTATTCCGATTAGGTAAATTAGGTTATGTATTTCCTTTTATCAAGTTCTTCCGTCTCTTATCTCATCGTTTTACATATTCATTCATGGTAGATGGTCAACATATGTGAGGAAGAAAATCACTTTATTAGTTAGTTACTTTGATAGAGATTTAATACAAGTGAGTACGCGGACAAATAATATCGAGGGACATAACAAGTGAATACAAAGGAGATAAGAGGATCTGGATTATGTTTTCTAGGGTCTTATAACCAACATAAATTGATTCAAGTGTTTATTGTTTCTAGAAGCCAGTGAGGTTAACTTGTTTCGTGGGAAGTAATTGGTTGTATAGAAAGGATCTGCGAAAGTTTCAATGGGTATTAGTTGTCTGAATAAAAATGGGAACTTTGAACCAAAATTGTAAGAACCAAGACACATTTTAGACACACACTGCTCTTTCATGTTTGGTCATAATTTGTTTCTCAGGTATGTATATCAGTAACAAGCTATTATATAGCTGTCCTAATGCTCGAGTACCCCTCTTTTTGGGTTATGTGTATTTCATATTTTGTTGAACTTTCCTTACTTTATTTGTGGATGGATGATCAAAGAAAGTCATGTACAAGTACCAATGTGTTTAAGATGATTAGTACCTTGCGCGTGTGAACCAGTGAACCAAGGAAGTGAATCAAAAAATATTGAACTCGGTAGCTTGGTATTCTCAATTAGGGAGTTGCACTGTGGTTCCTAATTGAAACTTCAGAGAACCAACAACTTTGGTTTGATATTGGATACTATGTTTGGTTATCAAACCAGCACGAGAGTCCACCTGTATATGTTGCACACGTTCTGCATGAATACGGGTTATTCCCAGAAAAGCAGTCAGATTGGAAAACCAGACACCTTTTAGGCAATGTTCAACGAGAGAAGAACAAGCAATGAGCCAGGCGTCATATAGTTTTCTTTATTGCCGGGAATGTGAAATTAGGGCCTGGCTTGGCGAACGAACCTATTATCTACCGTCTTTACTCATGTTGTTCAGAATATCACTACCATTTTATCATATATTTCAAAGATTCACGTGCACTTTGGTTTAGAAGAAAAATGAATTTAATCTTATTGTTGGTTCACTTCTTCAAAGCTGCAGTTTGGCTCAGTGTATGAATTTGGACAGTCAGTTATGACTGGTTAGTTTGGGTGACATTAAACCTAGCAGAATTGAGCAATGTGACGCGTAGTGATGTGCACCTTGGGTACTTCTGTTAAATCCACAAGGATATCAAACAGTAGCATCACCTTCTAATAGGGCTCATGAGTAGAACGGTATGTGAAATTTGAATAAAGCTCGAGGATTTTTGTGCGTTCTCTAAGTTTAGCTGTCTTCCAGCGGCAGATCCAGAAAATCAATTCAGAGGGGACAGTTTTCAATTATAACACTGATTTTTTTTATTTCACAATCAAGTATAATGTTATTTTCTGTTTATGCAAAGTAGGTTTGCGAAAAATTGGGTTTGCTTTTTAGCTAAAAATCATTATGACATAAAAAAATCACATTAATTTTTTTCTTGAGAGCAAAAAAATAGTAAAAAAAACATTGGTTTAAGGGGTTCTTCCTTACTTTTAACACTAAAAGGTGCTAGTGCAATTCTTTAAGAGAATGAATGGAAAATACTATAAATAAACTGGGGCAACTATGCTACGACCCAAAACTCCTGAGGGGCACGTGACCCCCCTCGTGTCAATGTGGCTCTGCCACTGCTGTCATTTGATCTGAGGTTGCTAGTTTCTGATGTGATCAGAGTTACTTTTAGTAGAAGCATTCATGAGAGAGACTAGATAGTGTTTATATCTATGCATATGCTTTTGAGGTTTTTCTTTTACTTTTGGAGATTTCGTTATTCTCATTGTTAATACTTGATGAAATGTTTGCTCATCTGTTGCTCGTAGGCTTTTGAAGAAGCCGAGCTTCCTAAGCTGAAGGAAGAGAAACCTGGTCTTACTCACACCCAGTATAAGGACATGATATGGAAGCTTTGGAAGAAATCTCCGGACAATCCTCTAAACCAGGTTAACTTGTGAATCACTTGTGCAAAACTTGTTTTAAATAGACGAGGTGGACGTAACCCAGTTAATCAACCGTTGTGAATATTTTGCGTGATTTTTCTGTATATCTGTTGGTGGCTTCGTACGTTTTGCAGTTTGGGTCTCTTCCCGAGGTTGTCAAGCGGTTAATCCACAAAATTGTTTATTTTTAGTCCTCCGCTTGCAAGGGTGGTGGGCAGGTTTTAGGCCTATGTATCAGTCAATTGAGTATATACCCCGTTGATTGGGCACAGCTATCTGTTGTGCAACTTATGTTGGCTTTGGACTTCGGTTCTCTTGACTGGTTAAAAAACTTGGAGATCCAACTTCAAGAAGACAGCGTGATGAATAAGCTGAACGTGGTCCATTTGCATAAATATGGGGCTTACATACAACAGTTTGCAGGCAAATAATTCTTCAGTCTTAGGAGCTGTCCGGTCAAATTTCCAGAGACCAGATATCCCTGAAAATAATGTTATTACTTTGCGCGTGGATCTTTTTTGTTGTTAATTCAACGGAAAAGGAAGCATGGACCTTTAGTTGTAAATTAATTGTCGAAGTATGGTAGTCGCCTTATATATATCTTCTGCCCCTTTCTCAATTTCTTGGATGGGAGGCCAGATTTTTTGGTGCCTGCCCATTAAAGGATTGGGTCCTCTTTAATGACGTGACTATATAATTTGCTTCATGACGTTAGTAGCCCATGGTAATGTTATTCCGGTGTTGTAGGTATTAATAAATTACACTTATTAGTTTTAGGTTTTAGTTTCAAGCTTTGGTGGCTAAAGAGCAATTACTGGATCTTCGTGTTTAGATCAGTTATATTGCCATTGTTATGTCTTCTCTTTCACCCGTCTTTGATTTTCAAACTAATGAAAGAAACATCATGTTTACTCTATTGACACATTGAGCCTTCTTAAGATTTGAACTCCCTAAATGTCATCTTCTCACTGAATATTTTCTCTCTTCTGATGTTGACATGTAGATTCGGTGTCTTTGTTGTTATTTCTGTTTCTTACTCCTTCCTAATTTGCATATGCAGAGTGCAGAGTGATACCTTGCTCATATGCGGACCAAGTACAGGCTAATTTTCTCAGTCTTTTCCCTAAATGATCGCTCTGCAGCCTGTGTGTTCAGACATATCTATCAATGGTGGATTTTCAGACTTTGGGCTTGTGTAGAGAAATCTGTAATTGCGGTGTCGTTACAACCTTGGAGAAAGTGAAATGAACTTTTCATCGTCAACCTAATTTCCCGCTATCTTGTTAAGTTTGTGTCGATTGTGACTGTATATTGGGACCTTTGTGCGTTTTCTTTTGTTACTGTCGTGGCTGTAAACAATTAATTTACATAATCAACCGAGAAATAACATGATGCATGTGTCTGCAGCACTGCATAACATTTTAAAGCATAGTTGATTTCCATTCCTTTCTTCTTCTGTAATTAGCCGAATTGGGCCACCCCTCGGGATGAGAATGGCTTGGTCCTCGTGCATCATTTGATGGAAGCACTCTAGCCCAGCCTCTTCCAGAAGGTTTTCTTTGTAGGCTCTACTTGCACGCTCCAACAATGCTATGAACATGAAAATGTAAAATTCCGCACCCCCCCCCCACCATCACTGGCAGGGCCTCAGAAAGCATGTGGCTCGCCTATGCTGGGAAATTTGCACATATGGTTCTGGTTGAGCCAGAGGCGTGTGCAGGGAAATTTGCACGTGTGGCTTTGATCGGGGACCCCGGTGAACAGTGCTAGTACGTGTAGGTGGTGGTTATGTGAGTGAGTTTGTCATTACTCCTCCCTTTGTTTTTTCTGGGTGCATTTGGATATAGGTGGTTGAGGTATCAATATTAGTGGGGTACTGTTGCCGTGCCAAGTGGGATTTTGGATTTTGTTGTAAATTATGTACCTAACATTTGTAAATGCTGTCAGTTTTCTACACAATAGAAATGTACCAGACCAGAAGAAATGAGTGGAAAGGCTATATCAATATGAAGCTTAACAGCATTGGACGCAATTGTCCAAGTCAGAGGGAACATAAAAGATGGAAATGATTAAGATAGAGATGTTTGGACATAGATTTCGAAAATGTGTTTGGAGCTGTTTGATGTGGATAGATTTTATGTGTGTCGTGCAAGAACTAGGTGCATCGGAGAACTCAAGACATATATAGTCATAGCATTACTCCTATAAGATATAAGACTTGGAGTAATTATTCAAATGCTCCCGAGTAAGGCATTTTACACGTGTCTTGTGGGTGGTATATCAACACATATTCTTGTTGGGTTGTTGAAACATAAAAAGTGACTCATTAATGTGTTACAATGACTTATTGATCGAAAGTACTGCATAAGCGGCACCACATTATACTTTAGGAGTATTGAATTGATAACACTTGCACGAGATGACTCAATAGTATGTGTTGCGATAATTTATTGATCATAAGTACTACGTAAGCAACACAACATTATATTTCGAGAATATGAATTGATGAAACTGGCCCGTCTTTGTGTTGTAATAATGAAATATATTTGTGATGTTTATCCCCCCCAAAAAAATATTGTGATGCCATAACACTGAAACCCATTTCCGGCTACAAAAGTGGCTACAAAAATGGCTACAAGCCATAAGATGATTGGAGGAGTTTTAGAAAAACTCGTGAGAATGAGAAGAGCAATGAAGAAGAGGACAATTATAGTCGGGCTAAAATCAGATACCTGCAGCAGAGAAGTACTACTGAGATTGCTCACATTGGTGGCTGTACCAGGAGATAATGTGCTTGCTGTTCATGTTCTGGAACCAAATGATACCTTTGATCCTAACTCTTTCCATATCCATGAAGATCTCTGCAAATCCACACAGGTGGACAAATTCCCATCCTTTTGTCAAATGGGTATGTGATATCAGAGCAATTGACTAACTTGTTGCTTCTTTTTTTTGGTTTGAGAACAGGTGGAGTTTCAATTAAAGGTCTGTGGTGGAGATTCATACATTACTGAATTATCCCATCAAGTAAGGATCAACTTTGCAACAATTCTAGTTCTTGGATGCAGCTCTCCATGGTACTGTAGAAAATTCTCTCTCTCTCTGTCTCTCTGTCTCTGCATTCCTCTTTCTTGCTCGTTTCAGTTGTTGACATAGAAAGCTGCACATGACCACGGGTTGGTGGGTTTATTTTCTTTTGAAAGAGATCCTTGGTTTAGATTTGCGTTGTTCTTCAGACATCTGAATTGTTTAGTTGGGATCATTCATTCTGAAAAGTAAGAACTATAGAGGAGACACTTTCCAAACATGCCTTTGCAGAAGGCTTTGATCACCTCTCTCCCCCATTCTTTCTCTCTCTCTCTCTCTCTCTCTCTCTCTCTCTCATGGGTGTTCGTTATGCAGGCCCAACAATTCAACCATTGCCAGTTGCTTGAAAGCATTGCCTCCCACTTGCTCACTTCTGGTAGTAGACAATGGAGGAAGAATATTAATGCAGAGACAAGGAACTTCACAGGAGGGCTCCACAACTAAAGTCCTTAAATCTTCTCTCTCCTCAGTATCAATACACAACTACTCCGAACCATCAAGATCTACCCATCAGATACAAAAATCACTGTCATTACCATCTTCCTCAAAATCAAAACCACTCCAACAATCTGAAAACTTAAGCCTTAGAAAGCCAATGACACAGGAATTGTTTCAGAGATTGGCCACACTTGAAATAAAGGGGTCTCGGCGATTCACGCCGAAAGAAATCAGTTGTGCAACCAATGAATTCAGCCCAGATATGGTGATTGGAGAGGGTGGAAACAGTAAGGTTTACCGGGCCAACCTCAACAATGATGGTTGTGCTGCAGCTGTGAAAGTCCTGAAGATCACAGAGGATTCAGCTGAGGAACTTTTTCGAGAAATGGAGATCTTGAGTAGTTTGAAACATGAGAATATCGTTCAGATTATTGGGTTTTGTTATAGCAAAGGGGTACATGCAATAGTGTATAATTTGTTGGAGGGAAGCTTGAAGCAGAAACTAAGATGGCTTAGATGGAGTGAGAGGATGAGAATAGCAATTGGTGTGGGGAAGGCACTACAGTACCTCCATTCTTGCTCCCCTCCAATCATTCATAGAGATGTGAAATCATCTAATATTCTACTCTCTGATGAGTGCCAACCTCAAGTAAGTTGTGGTGATTAGTGTTTCTATTGTAGCTGGAACTAGAAAAAATTAGTCCCCACTAGACGGATTCGGAGGCTGTAGTGAAGCCCGAACTACAACCGTATAGCGTGGGCAAAAACGACTTTTTGACTGCAAATTGTTACCAAAAAGCATGGAGTCAAAACAACGTGCTTTCGAGAGATACCAAAATGTGATGTTTTGGTAACAATTTGCAGGCAAAACGACGCCGTTTCTCCTGCACTACACGACTGTAGTGCAACTGGTCCTCGCTGGAAACGGCATCTGTCCGGCCCCTCCACGAAATGGTCAATCAGTGGAACCCATCACAGGTCGTTTTGCCCGCACAACACAGCTGGAGTTCGGACAACACTACAGCCCCCTGGTCCCTGCCAGACACGACTTCTCTCCGGTCCCTGCACCAAATAGTCCATCTGTGGGACACATCACGAGGCTCGTTTTGATGATTTGATTCGTTTATTTCAACTTATTACTTGTTGAAGCATAATTAGACTTTTTCATAGCCATCTAATCCAAGTCACTGTTACCTTGAAAATAATGGACGATCATGATTGTGACAGCATTTTTTTTGAAGAAAAATATGTTTCAAGTTACTAATCAATATCAGATAGATTTTAATTTTTGTATAAATGGTATATAATTAAGACGATTTAGATCATCAAATTGAAGCTCTCGAGTCTTAGAACGGACCTGAGGGAAGCCGGTTCCTTCTAAACTATGCCTTCATAACAAGAGGAATTGTTGATTGAGCTTTTGATCTCAGATCTCCGGCAGTTTAGTCAACAAATTTATAGCTTACATCAGCCATATTTTTTCCAGACACAATGACTAACTGAACGTATGCCATGCACTTGAGTTTCTACTTCAAACCAAGTTAGATTTGAAGCAACAAATATGCAATAATGGTGTGCTATATATCCGTAGTTGTCAGATTTTGGAGCAGCAATAGTGCACCAGCAAGATTCAGGGCCATTTCGGGTGGTCGGGACCTTCGGATACTTGGCTCCTGAGTACTTGATGTATGGAAAAGTTGATGAGAAAGTAGATGTGTACTCTTATGGGGTTGTGCTTCTGGAGCTGATCACTGGCAAAGAGGCTATACAGGCAACCCAGGAACCTAATCACCAAAGCTTAGTACTCTGGGTAAGCAAAACGATTTCATGAACTTAACTTCAGCTCAGTTTGTTTTTGTTTTTCAACAATTTTTTGTACATGTATTTTCTGGTGTTTGGCGTAACGGAAAACAAAAGTTTGAGAATGTAATACCGAGAGAGTTGCAGGCGAGGTCTTTACTCAGCCGCGGCCTATGTGAACATCTGGTTGATCCTCACTTGAATGAAGACTACAACAAGGACGAGATGCAAACGATGATGACCGCAGCGCGCCTCTGCCTCTGGCATTCATCCTCTCGAAGACCAGCAATGGAAACGGCACGTTTTCATTCCCCTCCATCGTATAAATTGTAGAGGAGGACCGCGTAAAACTCAAAACTCTTTTGAGTTTTTCGTGTTCTCGAGGAAATTACATGCAAACTTAATAACTTTATTATTGTTCTTCACTCCATTTGGCAGATCCTGCAGTTACTTGAGGAGCCACAACACTGGCTAAAGATGCAGAGGGAGAGAGAGGAGCTTTTCAATGGGATTAGCTGCAATGGAGAAACAGGTTTCTGCAAAGATTATTCCTCCTCAGACTCCAATGAAGCTTTTTCTATAGATCACTTCCAGCCATAGAAAAAAAAACTTCCTTGTGGAATTGAAATTAGGTTTAGTTGTTTGATTCTTTTCTGGATTTTCATTTGTCTGATAGCAAATACATTTGGCATATGATATTGTTCTATTCTTTCAAAATAAGTGACAAAAGTGAGTTTCAAGAAAGCATAGTTTTTTATAGCCCGGTTTGTGAGGAAAGCAAGTTAAAGTTCTCTTTTTTTCTTCGAAATTGGGTTGGTGTTCCGTGTAAAAACTCCTTTTGCCGCTTTCAAGATTGTCTGAAGGTGTCAATTCTTTTTCCTAAGTTAAGGAACTATGGCAAGTGCATGTGAGAATTCACCTAATACTCGAATATAGTTGAAATTATCTTTTAACTTCTACTGTTGCTACTTCTTCAACCCATATGTTGATCCCTCTCCCGGTCAGTAGCAATGCACAGTACTCCCGACCTTTAATAGAAAGAAAAGTTAAAATCATCTTCACAATGCATATGCTCAAAATTTGGTTGTTTCCCTGAATATGCATCAATTGAATTCATGCTATTTTTGTGATAAGCTGTGGTTCCAAAACAAGTCTTCTTCTACGATGTAGATTTTTCATCGGGGGTTGAAGAAATTATCATCTAAACCATAGATCACTAAAGTCCAAACTGTTGCAACTACTAACAGCTGCAACTACTAACAAAGCACACAACAAAATGCGCAAGCAACCTAGGAACAAATTAGACAACCACATTGTACTATTTGGCATGGGTTTCTTGATCGTGATCCACATAAAACTCGAATAAGCATAAGTCACAGGCAACGTGATCCCTCCAAGGAGAGCCGCCGGGCTTCCTAAGAAACGGAGGGCTATCACTGCGAAAAATGTCAATCCTCCAAAGAAGAACTAGACCCTAATTGAAGCCACCTCGAGCGTTGCTTGTTTTTCTTGATCACGTATATGCATTCCAAGTTGTCCAAAAATGGCATGGCATAGATTTGGAATGAGCATAAGCTACTTATAACTATCAGTAGATAAATGAATTTCATCACAAACTTTGTGGTTTAGTAACTATGAAATTTTTAAAACGCGGTCAATAATTCTCCGTATGAAGCTATCTTGTATTAGTGAGAAAAATAAAAATAAAAATCATCATCATCTCAATAGATAATTTAGAGGGTGAAATCTTGTTCATTATCTTGTGTCCATAAGCCCAGTATCCACCTATTGCAAACGAAAATAAACCCAGAGTGATGAGTAGATATGACATTGCCACTCCTTTCCACATGGACTCATAGGATGGATGCTTTGAATTTAAAGGCATTGTCCCCTACATCAACAAAGTGTCCAACAAATTCGCAATGATTAGATTACAACGTGAATCATCAACTAATTTGCAGTCACCAAAAAAATGATACATATCGAAATAATTTTTCAAAAAAAGTGTTCGAAATGCAGTGTCAGAGTGAAAAAGTCTTAGTCTGACGCAACATTGTGACCTCTGAAAAGCAAGAGCTATGATCCCAAGTGCAGTCAAGAGCTACTCTTTTTTTTTAATGACTTATTCGGGGTCAGCTTACTTGCATCTCGATTAATCTCTACAAGAACAATTCCACTGCCCACTTGGTGGATCTCGATTAAAGCTAGAACAAAGCCCTCTAAAGACCAGTGTTATCAATATCGTACCGTACAGTACTGCTTGGTACCGGGTGGTATATATCAAACAAGATTAAAAAAGGTACCAACAAGTCTACGTACTAGCTAATACTAGGCGGCCGGTAGTCCGGCTAATACTGAGCCAGTACCAGTACCGGCCGCTACGATTTTTAAAATTTTTAATAAATAATTTTTAGTAATTACACATAATTGAAACTACAAACGTAATTAAATCTCAAACTTAGTTGTTGTTAGAATAAAATTATCACTTTTTATGTTTACTAATTTGCTTTAAAGTCATGAGGCTTTATTTTATATATTAAATATAATTTTTTTGTTAGGCAAATTATTTGAGAAATTTATATTATTTTTTTAGCGATAAACACTCCCGTATCAGTACGTACCGTACTAGTAATAAAAATAGTATAGTTGCTCGTATGAGATGGATAGCTTTGGTATAAACCGGCCTTATAAGAGTTGACAACAAGGGGCTGGTGGAATTGTTCCCCCGAAAACTAATCGGCATTGATTGGAAGTAATTTTAAAATTGACCGGATACCTCGACTATCAAAAAAATAAAAAAATTAACAACACTTGAAAAATTTTAAACCTGAGAACTTAGGAACGAACAAACCACTTACTCCAAACACATTGACCATCAAGCCGACACCTTTGTACCCGCAAAGATTACTACTCATCAGACTGCAATGAAACTTCGGCTTTAGATAACTTCCAACCATAGAAGAACAATTCCTTGCAGGGCTTGGCCCAAAGATTTGGCCCACTAAGTCACCACCTTGCACCCCCACAAAAATAGGCCGAAATTAGGGCCTCATTATTTTTGGTTCTTTGATTATTTTGAGCCCAATTGTCAAAATTTAAGTAAAAAAATTTCAAAATTAAAAAAAAGGAAAAGAAAAAAGGATTGAACTTTGATCTGGCCCTTTCTCTCGGACAAAACATTAGGAAGAAGGTTTTCATTCCTCAAGACTCACCAAGAATCTCAAAAAACAAGACAATGGTTTCCTTTTTTCTGAGGTTGTGATTCCTCTTCGATTCTTCCTTTGTTTCAGACTTTCAGTTCCTCTCTGAGTCCTCCGGTAACCATAACTGGTATCTCTCTCTCTCTCTCTCTCCCTCTCCCCTTATATATACATCATACATGTAGTGATGTACAAACACTACATAGCCTACTGCCTATATTGGTATCTGGTTGGTTTGAGGATGAGAACGGTGCGGATCGGAGCCAAATTTGTCTGTCCCGCGTCTCCAATTTCGAATTCAAAATTTGCCTTCATCCCCGTCCCGTTCCCCGAATGAGGATGAATTCAACACTCCATCTTTGCCCCAAACGGGGATCGAGGATCCCTGCTCTGCCCTATTTTTTAATTAAAAAAATTAATTACCTGTTATATAGTGCTTATAAGGACCTACCGAAATTGTTAACCAAGTTATACGAAACAAATATAGAAAAACCCAGAGAGAGTCAACCCAGAACAAGAATGAGGAATAGCTAATTACATGGACAAACCTAAAAATAAAATAAAATACTATATTTAATAATTATATAAAAATGGATCAAGGAACGGGACGGAGGTACTCAAACTTGCATCCGACCCGTTCCCCGTTTGTTTTCTAAATTTTACCTCCAAATCTAATCCGATCCTGAATTTTTTTTCGAAACTCTAATTCAAATAGAGCGAAAAACGGAACGGATCGGATCAAATTGCACTAAATTGCCATCCCTAGTTGGCTTTTCCCCATTTACCTTGTTTGATCATGTGCAAAATTTCAAAAAGGAACTTAAACCAATAACCACCTATACCACTACCCATAATTATTAAACTATATGCTTATATATATATATATAGAACCTATCATTTTCCATCATTGGTTTATATCTTGATGTCTTTATTTTGGTTTATAAAAAAGTTGATCATTTTGTTAAATTTGAACTCACGACTAGAGGCTCGTGTAACCAACTTCTCTAAAAAAAATTCATATTTTTCTCATATTTTGTTGTTTTTCTCCTTAGTTTTAATGCATTATTAAAATAGTTATTAAGGAGACATTAAAAAACCCAAAATTTTAATTTTAATGAGCTTTTAGCTAATATCATAATTTTTTTTAGATTTTCGGTTCTACCATTAAATACAAACTAATAAAGCAAATAGTGTACTATAGTGCGCTTAAATCATGTACTGAATTAGTTGATAGTGCAATTAGTACCATGAGTATTGCACATCAGTCTAATATAATTTGTATAAATAAAACTTAAATTTTTAATTTGAATCAATTGAATATGAAATACTAACAAAAAAAGTTAAGTGTGAAGTAATATAAACTTAGTATAATCCTTAAAAAACTTTATGTTGAAGGTTATGTGTATCATTTTGGATTTTAAAAAAAAAAAAAAGAAATATACAAGCCCTTCTTTTATAATCTTGCCTAGGGCTCCGAAATTTATTGGGCAAGCTCTGATTCCTTGTAGAGCTGAAATTAGGTTTGGTTGTTTAATTCCGAAGAGTTGAGCAGCCGTTGGCCATAAACTTCGTGCAAAGGTAAAGATTATATGGTTCAATCTCATAACTCTTCGCGGGTTCGTAAGAAGTCAACCTTGTTTGGCAAGATGGAATTGGACAAAGTCCTATTTTCATTTGTCTGATGATAACATACATTTGGCATATGATTAATTAAATTTCACTTTTATATTGTTCTATCCATTATGAACACGTATGAAAATGAGTTCCAAGAAAGCAGAGCTGTTTATGACCGGTTTGTGAGAAAAACAAGTTAAAATTCTCTTTTTTTCCAACAAGATTGGATTGGTGTTTCGTGTAAAAAACTCCTACTATTGCTACTTCTTTATACCCACATGTTGATTCCTCTCCCAATCATGCACTGAAGACTGAATTTTTGATATAGACAAAGGCTAAAATCATCTACATACCTAGGATTTGACAGATCTGAATATACATCAGCTGAATTCATAATATTCATGTGATAAGTCGTGGTTCCAAAACACGTCTCTTTTATTATATAGATCTTTCAGTGGGGGTTGAAGAAATTAGCATCTAAACCATAGATCACTAAAGTCCACACTGCAGCAACTACTAACAAAACACTCAACAAAATGCCCAAGCAACCTAGGAACAAATTAGACCACCACATTGTACTATTTGGCATGGGCTTCTTGATCGCGATCCACATAAAACACGGATAAGCATAAGTCAGAGGCAACGTGATCCCTCCGAGGAGAGCTGCTAGGCTTCCTAAGAACGGGAGAGCCATCGCTGCGAAGAATGTCAATCCTCCAAAGAAGAATCGGAACCCTAAGCGAAGCCACCTGGGACATTGCTTGTTTTTCTTGATCACGTATATGCGTTCCAAGTTGTCAAAAACTGGCATGGCATAGATTTGGAATGAACACAAGCTACTTATAACTATCAGTAGATCAATGAATCCCATCACAAACTTCGTCGTGTGGTAACTGTGAAATTTTTGAAACGCTATCAATAGTCCTCCATATGTAGCTATCTGACATTAGTGAGAATTTTTTTAAAAAAAATCACCATCAACTCAATAGATAATTTGGAGGGTAAAATCTTGTTCCTTACCTTGTGCCCATAAGCCCAATATCCACCTATTGCAAGGGGAAATACACACATAGAGATAAGTAGATACGATATTGCCACTCCTTTCCACATGGGCTCATAGGATGGATGCTTTGAATTTGAAGGCATTGTCCCCTACATCAACAAATTGTCCAACAAATTCACAATGATAAGACTAAAATGTGAATCATTAACCAATTTGCAGTTACCAAAAATGACACAGACCCAAATAAATTTTCAAGAAAAGTATTCGGAATGCAATGTCAGTTCTTTCAGTCTGACATTGCATTCTTGATAGTTCTATGTGAAATTTTTTCTGAGTTGGTAGGATTAATGTTATTCTACCTGTATCTCAAGCACAACATTGTGACCTCTGAAAGCAAGAGCTATGATCCCAAGTGCGGTCAAGACACCGCGAATTCCCCCCATCTCTGGTGATGCCACTGTGGATGGGGCGTAAGATGCATTGTCCTGCCTACCCTTGGATACTGTCACGACCCAAATCAAGGTGCAATATCCAATGCCTGCGATTGCCCCGATCAATGAGGCCCCAGCAATGGAATTCAAGTTGGGAAAAAAGAGTGCCACGAACACGGCCAGGCATGTAAAAATCAAGAAACATTCTGCTGCTGTCAATGTCTTTGCATTGCATATTGCAGGCCCATACCCACACATGTTTCGATAAAACAGCTCCAAGGTGTTTCCCCCATTGATAATTAACATGACACATGAGCCTCCTGATAGATACATTACTGGGAATATTGCCAGTAACTTCCCTAGTTTTTCACCTGAAATCACCTAAGAGAAATGAATCCCCTGCACCAAAAAGGGTTCCAAAATCTTGGGCCTTTCTTGAAAATTGTAGCACTATGTTATGGGACTAACCAAAGGCTACAATTGATAGGTGGAGGTATCTGCTGTAGCGTGTTCCAGACATGGATTCGTGTAGATGAACAAGTAGCCATGTGGTGTAGATATGCCACCCAAACGCCAGTGATAAACATAAAATACCCCAAAACCTGCAATTGCATTGGAAGGTGAATTTATGATCCTATTTTAGCCCCCTCAAATCTTCTACACCCAATCTCTCAGGTGATTTTGATTATCAGATCATGTAAAAATTAATCCAGCACAAAAGATTAAATTTATGTGGTTGCTACCTAGACCCTTTTGATTTTGACTTTTGGAGGCTCATAATCATCCATGTAAGAGTTTATCAATCAAATCTAATATCAACCAATCTTGCCACCTCATGTTTTTACTTCAAAAATGATTATTTAATCCCAACAAAGGCAATATAAAAAGCCACATAACTTCCCATACAAAGACCAAGCTGTGTGATGTGAACAATAGAATATATTGTGCACTAAAACGATATCATTTTGATGTATCTAAAACTGTTCGAATAACCGTTTTGAGTAGTTTTTAGAGTGCCAAAATAATATCGTTTTGACGCGCAGTACACCTATCTATGAGCTATCCACAACAAGATCCAGAGTCCATGAAGTTGAGTCAAAACATGATGTATAATTATAGTATAACATTATTCTCTCTCTCTCTCTCTCTCTCTCTTCTCTCTTCTCTCTTTCCTTTCCTCTTTCTCTTCTCACGGACTCAGCCTCAAAAGAGGAAATTAGCGTGGTTGGTTGAAGTTTTATTTTTATTTTTTAAAAAGACATTAATTAAAAGTAAAAGATATAAAGTGTCAGCACAATTTTTTTAAAATTTTTTGTGCCAATTTGAAATGTAAAAAAATAAAAAGAAAGAAATGTAAAAAAATCTAAAAAGCAGTTGAATATAAATACGCTTACTCTTATATAAATTATTAACATTCGAATGAAATTGTATATTTTGACAGTTTTCATGAATGTTCTTAGGGGTAAAAATATGATCAAGCTGAACCGGTCGAACAAATTTATCAGAATTTTTGATTTTCAATTAGTCCACGTTCCAAATCAATTTATATTGGTTCGGTTTGGTTCAAAACAGATATATTTTTTTAGATTATTTATCTTTTCTTAATTTCTTTTTTTAATTTAGTTCATAAATTTTCATAAATTTAGTTCATAAATTTAGTTAACAAACAATCGTCCTTTCTTTTTATAAAAAATAAAATACTATTGTGCATAATATTTTTAAAAAATTGTACTAATTTAAGAGCTAAGTAAAAATTTCAAATTGGCACAAAAAATTTTAAAAAATTTGTGCCGGCACTTTATATCTTTAATTTTTAATTAATATGTTTTTAAAAAAATAAAATAAAACTTCAACCAACCATGCTAATTTCCTGTTTGATACTTAGTGTGTTAGAAGAGAAAGAGGAAGAGAGAGAGAGAGAGAGGAGAGAAAAGGGACCTAGATAAGACTTGAGAGAGAAAAAGTAGGGATGACAACGAGACAGATTGGGGTGATTATTAGGTTATTAGGATAATCGTACCCGATTCCCGAATATTATATCATATCCGAAATTGCCCCGATAACCGAACGGGGGAGAGAAAGTGCTAAATAACCAAATCATTTGGTTTAGAGAATACTTGAACTAAACTGTAATCGAAATCGAAAAAATTGATAAACAACAAAATATAAAAAAAAAATAGCATCTCATTTAGATGAACGGTCACCGATCGGAGCTCGAGAGTAGAGAATCAATTCTTCTAACTTCCAAGTTTCAATTTTTCAAACCCCCTTGCATTGCTGATATTTAGATTTAGGATTAACGGTTGTATATATATGTACATATGTGTGTGTGTGTTTTGATTTCAGTTCGGGGAATAGTTGAGTTCGGGAACCGGTTCGGTTATTTATCTAAACCATAACCAAATTGAACCCCAACGGGTATTCACCCATTCCTACTATACCCATCCCACGGGGAAGAAACGGTTATGATTCGGAGAAAATTAAGCGGTTCGATTCGGGTAACCATCAGCTCGGACAAAATTGTCATCCCTAAGAAAAAGGTTAGTTGGTTCCATGCCAAGTCAGATATGTACCAAATCGGTACAGACTATTTGTACCCATAGTAAAACTTGGGTAACACCAGCTTTTCGCTAAGAGTAATACTAGGGACACAGATTATCCCAACACTTCCAAAACTATTAGATGCATGTGTGGCCCTTAGAAGATCTGTGTACACAGATTTTAATTTCCTTTCGCTAATCACACGGCTAATAAAGTGGGGTAACTGATTGATACAGCCAAATGTAATAGATGATATAAGGAACGTAGCTAGAACAGATGAGAAAACAAACTCACCAACCAAGTGAAGTAAATGCAAGGGGAAGTAAAAGGGCTTGAAGTCCAATTCCTGAAGAAATTAGAAGAAATGAAGAGGTATATGCATTCCCATTTCTGGACTGTGTGATTGGTAGCCATGCCTCAATTGGGTTTCTCTCTGTTTCATCATCATCATCATCATGGCTTGAATCTTCTGAATTCTTCCCTTCACTTCCATTCCTCTGGGGAATTGTTTCCACACACACTTCAACCACTTCCCCCATCTCTCCCTCTGTCTCTCTGTCCCTTGTGTGTGTGTGTGAGATTTGTTATGGCTGCATATAAAGGCAAGTAAATCTCTCTCTCTCTCTCTCTCTCTCTCTCTCTCTCTCTCTCTCTCCCCCTTGTGTGTGTGTGTGTATGTGTGAGTTGTTATGGTTGCATATAAAGGCAAGTAAAGCTTTTGCTTTAGGACTCAACTTTTTTGGAACCTCCAAATATTTGCTTGGTAGGAATTACAATTTCTTAATGTTAAAAAGACCCAATAAAACAAAAAAAAAAAAAAAAAGAAGCAGCATTCTCTTTGTTCTTATTCAAGATCTTATAAAAAGACCCAATAAAATAAAAACCCTATTAGTAATTTTAAATCTTAGAAATATAAAAATGAAATAAAACGTATAATTTTTTCCAAACAATAATTGAATAGTTCACTTTTAAATTGTCGCTTTGGAAATTAAAGTTTCATTTTAAAGTGCCATTTCGAGACTTTGAATAGTCTCGAGCCCGCACAAGTGATTAAAATCTGTTATAAAAGTAAAGAATGACGTTAGAGTTGGAGGGAATGACACCAAACGGTGACTTAAGCATTGTCACGTCACTTTATATATACATATATATATATATATGCATAGGGAAAGACTATATGAACCAACACTTTTTTAGACCAATATTAGACCAACGTCTAAACTCTTCGTTCCTGATTAAATTTTAACGATCCGAACCGTTCAATGTGTTTAAAACATATTTTTAAGGTTACCCGCGAGAAATCAGCTCAAAATATTACCAGAAAGGGCTTTGATCTAAACAGTGGTTCATAAAACAGTTCATGTCAGCATTTTGAACCACTGTTTGGATCAAACCCTTTCCGGTAATATTTTGAGCTGATTTCTGGCGGGTACCCTTAAAAACATATTTTAAACACATTGAACGGTTCAGATCATTAGGAATAAAGAGTTTAGACATTGATCTAAAAAAGTGTTGGTTCATTAAGTCTTTCCCGCATGTATATGTATATATATTTACAGTGAGAATCTATTGATGATGGAGTCCAACTGAGTCGTTCTTAGGAAAAAAGGAAAGTGAATGGAACACGAACTTTTAGACAAATTTAGCCTTTCCTAATTTCTATAATTTCAGATGCGATCCATTTCCTTACGCGGCACACTAATGACCTTTCTTTGCTTTCTTGTTGGAAAAGTCTCTGCGTATAATTTTCATATATATATTATTTGAATACATATGTGGTGGGAACGGTTAAATAAACATGAAACTTACAAATTAATAAAGATCTCACGTGTATCTAACAGTTTCAGACATATCTGTGTGGAAATTTGTGCACAAAAATTGTGTGCGTAATATTACTCTTTTATGTGTTTTGTTAGAAAAAAAATTACGGGATCGACGTCTCTAAAAGTATATTGAATAGCAAGATCATCTCCTTCTCCAAGTTTGGTGTTAGATTTTCTCAATTGGTGGTCAAGCTGGAGCTTCTCCAAATCTTTGAACAGTTTACGATCATCCTTTGACAGACTTTTCCATCGACTACCATCTATTTTATCTGGGTGGCGAGAAATCAAAGTAGGTTCAATAATAAAAGTCTATGCTGGACAAAATTGGAAGAGGAAATCAATTACAGATGGATTCAGGGAGCTCATTCTCAGCTCAATTAGAACAATTTCTCTCTGGCCAATGTGCTATATAACGCCCTTCATCGATCATTCAGTGTGGAACCCTAAGATGAATTGAGCGTCGTACTCTTAGGTTTTGCAAGTGGAGTTTGTTTCGTCGAGTGGTTAGGCGGAGTTCTCTATCTTGTAATTGGCTTTGAGTTGTTGGGAGGTCTTTCAATTTTTCAGGTGGTTGTGGGTAGGTTACTCACCTACCATCCTCCTTCACTTTGTATTTATTCCTTTTGCTTTTCAAAACAAAAAATGTCTCTAACTTTTTTATTATAGTTATTTTTTCTCAAAATAAGTATTTCAAAAGGAAAGTGATTTTCACATGTCCATTTTAGCCACATACGTTCTTTTTTTTTACTTATTATACAAAGTTACTAAAATATTATTTTATTAAATAATCTTTATCCCTCTCTTATGTTGAAATTACTATGTTAGCCTCACAATTAATTAAAAGTAAATAATTGTTACTTTTTGCCTTTATTCAATTCTTTTTGTATTTGTTATTTTTGCATCATTTTTTATGGTTTATTGGTAATAAATCTAAAAAATATAAAATTATGTTCAAAAGCTAAAAATAATTCACTAAAATAAAAATAAGTCTAAAAGACGATATTTTGAACTTATTTTTTGTGCTTTCCGAACTTTTTTTTAGTTTTTTGACATCATTTTATATTTTTCTGAAATCTCTTGTCGAGACGAACTAATAATCATCAAAAAATTAATACAAAAAAAATTAATTTTCTACAAATAAAGCTAAAAAATAATTATACAATAATTCAATAATTATTACATGCTAAATAGATCTTAAATAAAGAAAATGCGGCAACAAAAATTAATTGAATTATTGTCTGATTATTTTTTTGTCCTTATTTTAAAAAATTAATATTTTTGTTTTGTGTCAATTTTTTTATGGTTATTAGTTCGTCTCGATTTCAGAAAAATATAAAATGATGTCAATTTTGCTTTTAGTAATTTTTTTTAGCTTTTGAACATAATTTTATACTTTTAGATTTTTTTTCGTGGAAACGAACCAATAAATAATAAAAAATAACACAAAAAACAATTAAATAAAGACAAAAAATAAAGATTATTTACTTTTAGTTAATTGTAAGAGTAATATAGTAATTTAAATACAAGAGGAATAAATGTTATATAATAGAAGGGTATTTCAGTAACTTTGTATAATAAAGACCAAAAAAAGAGTGCATAAAACTAAAAGGGGTGTGTGAAAATCAATTTCCTTTCAAAAAACACAGGGCGTTAAAGAATCTTGCTTTTACGTTAGTTTCTTATACGATTAGACTACTAATTTTTAATTTACCTAGTAGGTTTTTCCTTCGTCTCAACGAGAGAAATCGAATTGGCGTAAAATTATGAATGAACTTTGAAAAAAAATTAAATAAAACAATACCAAAGGCACTAAATACAGTTTAAAAAAATTATTTTTTTAAAATTTTTTCTTCTGTAGTGAAGTTTTTAGGACTTCTGTAAAAAAATTATTTTTTGATCATGATAGGCTTTTTTGTTTTGCATGCCGAGCTCCGGCCTATCGAATTTTAGCCAACTTAGAGACAAATGAGAAAAGACAAAAAATTGATGCAAATCTAATAAAAATTAAAAAAAACTAAAAAAAAAGAACAATAAAATCGAGAATTTTAGTCAAAGGAAACTTATCGAAGGAACCTTAAAAAAGTGCAAAAACACGTTTAGAGCACTTTAGATTTGTTTAATCCATTTCCTTATGAGGCAGACACCTTTTTCCTCTCTTTCTTTTTTTTCTATTTCTTTTTACCTTTGGGGTCAAAAGAGTTGTGATTTGTTAGATTATGCGCTTTCGCATTGGTCGACAGTGCCGATCAAAATGACTCATAGTTCTAGATGGTTGTTGATCGAGAAATAACATTTATCAAGTCAATGAATACGAGGCGACACAGTGGTCGGTTCAAATTTTTAATTTGCAGGTCGACAATTTTCCTCAGTAATGTCATCATAATGACTTTTGCTTTGGACAGTTAGTAACAATTTTCCGTGGACTTCTGAAAATATGCTTCATGTAGCTTGGTAATGAAGTTTTGAGTCATGGGTACGGGACTCTTTACACGTGAGGTCTCTTGCTCATGTAATTTGGGATCTTCATTTTGATCAACTGATTGACGAAGTTTTTACTTGTCTAGTGAATATTGCTTATTCTGGTATTTATTAGTGATGCTATATAATTGCGTTACGAACTGATAAAGATCTTTGTACTGAAACTCTTTTTCTGTTATTTCTTCTGTTGTATCTTTAATATCGGGTCGGGTATATCTACAACCTAAATGGAAATCGAGTTTTTCGTGGTTCAAAAATGCCAAATCTCGCCTCAATCATCATTTAACAAGATTCTTCGAAGTAAGTTCCTTAGCTTGGATGTTAATGCTAGAATATCTTCGGGTCAACAGTGCGATTTATTAATTTCTCAAAAGAGTACTATTGCAGCAAAAATATGAAAAATTGGTGAAAATCACAAATGTGGGGTGAATTAACTCATTGAATCTTGGTTAATTTGATTTTTGAGTTAGAGTCTATTATTTTAAAAGTGTTAATAATTAGGGTTCATTGCTTTAAAAATGTTAATAGGTTATGTCCTTTTATGGACAAAATTACCCTTATTGGTTGTTTCTCTTTCCTCTAATTCTTAGCTTTCTTCTCATTTGCCGTTCACGCTTCGCCTTTGCCTTCGCAGTTCACCGTCCACCCTCGCAATTGTCGTTCATGTCCATCGCCCTTCTCCGCCAGATTCCGACGCCCATGAGCCATTGCTGCTGCTTGCACCTTTCTGTGCTTGTCACTATACAAGGTTCTTGAAATTTCAATGGGGCCTCCAAAAGAGGAGATCAAGTTAGCAACGTGGCAACGACAACGACGATGACAGTGGTTGAGAACATTTTGTGTCAAATAAAAACTATTGCAAGTTCTTTTTTTTTTTTTTATGCTTCTTTCTCGCTGTTAAATTAGCAGATAATATTATCTAATAATGTAACAGATAACATTATCAAATAGTGTTATTTGACGATGTTATTGGACAATATTATTTGATAACATTATTAGATAATGTTATCTGCGCTTTGTTCTTTATGTTATTGGACAATATTATTTGATAACATTATTAGATAATGTTATCTGCAAAGATTATATCTAACATTATCTGATAATATTGTGTGTTGGTCTATATCCAAGGTATTATTCAATAATGTTATTTGTAAAGGCCATAGATAACATTATCTGATAACATTATTAGATAATATTATCCGATAATATTGTGTGTTGGTCTATATGAAAGGGTATTTTAGAAACCGTGTATCAAAAGGATATCCGGCTACAATTTAATTTAGATAGACTACTTGTGTTAAAAGTCTCTTATTTTGGACTTTTGACCGAGTCTTCCTCAATTTCTTTATAAACCTAACTATTTTGGAATTTAGTCTGGTGTGAAAAGAATAAAAAAGATGAAAAAACGTACAATCATACCTCAGGTCCATAAATAAATACTTAAACCTTAAATGGATCTTTTATAACTTCCCATGGGGATAAGCTTTCCTCTACATCTGTATCATCTCTTTGTCTTCTTGTATTTATTTGGAAAATAAAATTAACATCCATGAGAGAGAGTGCCTACCAACTTTTTTTTTATCACTTCTAACCAATGAAACATGTTAAAAAGGCACCATTCACAGTTTGCCATGTGTCATTTTGTTTCTTTAATTATCAACACAAAAACACGAGTCTTAAGGTATTAACCAATCGAATAATAGTAGAGATAACTCATAATAATAACTCGTGACAAGAAATTATTTTCTCAAATTTGGAAGCTACTGGGAGAAGAGTTAGACTCGATGCCATAATTAATACAAAAACTAAGGGTACGTTTTGTTCGATGGGATTAACATCGAAATGGATTGAACATCCAAATGAATTGATTATGTATTCTTATGTTTGGTTTACAAATAAATAAAAGAATGCTCATTCCAAATAGAATCATCATTCATTTAAATAAATGAATGATAATTTCAAAGGAAAAAGTAAAGAATTGTGATTTAATTCAGTTCTAGTTATTGACGGCACACCAAAATTACTATTGTCACACAAAAATATTCATTCCACAATAAAATTCATTATTGCCGCACAAAAATCCACTAGTGTTGTAACGCCCCGTATTTCGGACACGTTAATAAAAAGAGTAAAGTAACTAAAATACCATCATTATATTGAAATACGAGTTTGATACATGAGATCGTCAAAATACATTTCAGAAGAAACTGTTTACATTCAAAAAGACTTTAAAAGTAAAGTCAGAGCAGTCTAAACTAGTCTAAGTGATCCACGGCTCGATCACGTCTTCTGCGGGGTAAGCGTCATCATAAGGTGTAAAGTTGGGTCCGGCTCCATCATCGTCAGTACCTGGTTATGAAATACCAGGGGCAGGAGGAAGTTGCACCATGAGTTTTGACACTCAGTAAGTTTCCTACCCTTAAGTTTCCCTTTTAATATTTTAGAGCATTTAAAAGAACATGAAATGTGTAAATGTCTAGAAATAATCAAGGTTTGGTAGTATCATACAATAAGTGCGAACAGTGATAAATACAAGATTTAACCAGATTAATAGAATTGCAGTTATAACTAACACAGAGTATATCAATTTAAAATCTTTCACAGTACTCGACTTTAATCAAATATTCTAAAGCATGACCACGTCATATAATTCAAAAAGGCTTTTCTAACATCAATGACATCGTCATATATTTCGAATAGGCTTCTCTCAATCAATAAAGTCCAAATGGTGCTCCCGAACGATAACGATCCCGACCGCCCAACTAACCGATGCTTCCCAACCGCCCTGCGCCCCAACCGCACTGCTCCCGATCGTCATGTTCCCAATCAAGATGCTTTCCCTAACATTATATCCTTTCCTATCGCGCCGGACAATAAAAGTTTAAAGTTTACACTAGAAGATCGTTAGACTAGAAAAGGCACGATAGGGCTAGATATAATTTCGGCTCAAGCGAAATTTGGCTAAACGCACGACACGGCTAAATTACAGCGCTTGGGTGATACAAAAGCTTGGGTCTATCACACCCTCTGGTTAAAGTCAAAGCTCGGCTCATGTCGCATCACGGCTACAAGACACACATAATATTCCCACGGGGAATAATCCACAACAACTAAACGTATATTATTATCAGTGTGTTTACGTTCGGGTATCCACGGGACACCCTGAGTCAAGTAACCATAACAATAATCAGGATAATCTCATGCTCGACTAATATTCAACTATTAAAGAGAAATTGCATAAGATAGTTGTGCAAATAAAATTTTAAACTAATATCATAGTGTTTTAATTATAATAAAATAAAAAGAAAATTTACTTATAATTAAATAAATTAGGACAATTTGTAATTTAATATTTTAAGGATAAAATTGTAATTTTAATAGAATAAGAACTAATCTGTAATTTTTATAAAATAATAAGATTAATGTGTAACATTAATAATACTTTATATTTTAAACTTGGGGTGCAAATAGTAATTTATACCAAATAACTTATCCTCATAATTAAACTAATAACTACGGGGGAAAAAATGTAATTTTGTTTTAACAAAATAAAACAGAAGTTTTGTCTGAAATTATCTGGTCGGACTGCCGTCTCACGTTTGGCACCAATTTCTTCCTACAGGACCTCGTAAAACTCCGAACATTAAAACGGACACTCCAGAGTAAGAATCTTACAGTGGTTTGAAGCTTTGGTCGCGTATTCGGTTCGGGGAGTGGCTGCTCTTCTTCTCCTTCCTTCCTTCCTTCCTCTTCTTGACTGGATGATGGTGTACGTTGTGGTGAAGAAAAACAGAGAGGGGGGTTTCCTATTTATAGCCGAACCTTGGGAAAGACACGGACGGGGGAGAGGAATTCAGGGAAGATCCGACGGTGGGGGAAAAAAATTATGATGGTTATAGGGGAGGCTGTGGCAGGGGTAGCTGGTGATGGAGGTGACGGGAAACGGCGATCTGGCGGGGAGGAGGTGGCTAAGGCAGAGAGGAGTAATGAGGCGGTTGATTGATGGGAGCGGCGACTTGACGGGGATGAGGTGGGGTGGTCAGAGAGGAGGCTTGGGGAAGACGTTCTGTTTCTCCGTTTTCCAACGCGCGCACACACACAGATATACGCACATATATATATATGTATATATAAAATATATTAATCTAAATATATATAAAATCAGAACCGGACAGGAACCGGTCGGAAAAACCCAAAAACCGGCCAAAAATCCACCGAACCGGACCAAAACCGGCCAAAACCCGGACGGAAAATCGGGCAGCCAGCCGGGCACGGCCCAGGAGCCGGGCACGGCCCAGGCCCAGCCCAAGAAAACCCGACCCAGGTCAGCCCAGACCCGGCCCAGGTCAGCCCAAACCCGGGAGAGGGAGAGAGAGAGAAGAGAGAAAGAAAATCGTGTACGCAAACGTAACAAAAAAATTATACGTGGAGTATATTTATATATATAAAAATATATTTGCTCGAACTATTTATTTAAAATTTTTCGGGTTATTACAACCTATCCCCCTTAACAAATTTCGCCCTCGAAATTACAAAGTGTCAGAAAAAAGGTGTGGGTGATTGGCTCGGATAACATCTTCTCTTTCCCAAGTAGATTCTTCAATGTTGCGATGACGCCATAAGACTCGAACAAGACGGATGGTCTTTCCTCGTAAAGTCTTCTCTCCATGGTCAACGATGCGTATCGGCTGCTCTTCATAAGTAGTATCCTCGTCGATGGTGACTTCTTCCCAATTGAGGATATGGGTCGGATGTGCCATGTACTTGCGAAGCATGGATACATGGAACACATTGTGCACACGATCAATCTGAGGTGGAAGTGCTAAACGATAAGCAACTTCTCCGACTCGCTGCAATATCTCAAATGGTCCAATATATCGTGGCGATAACTTCCCTTTCTTTCCAAATCTGATGATTCCTCTACGCGGTGAGATCTTCAAGAAAACGTGGTCTCCAACGTTGAAAATCAGAGGTCTGGTTCTTTTGTCGGCGTAACTCTTCTGTCTACTCTGCGCTGTCAGAAGTTGCTGTCGGATGACTTTGACTTTCTCTGTGGTCTCTCGTACAAGATCTGGTCCTAAAAGACTAGTCTCTCCAACTTCAGTCCAACATATAGGTGATCGACATGGGCGTCCGTAAAGTGCTTCGTACGGCGCCATCTCGATACTCGCCTGATAGCTGTTGTTGTAAGCGAATTCTACTAGTGGTAGATGTCTCTCCCAATTACCTCGAAAATCTAGGACACACGCTCTAAGCATATCCTCCAAGGTCTGTATGGTTCGCTCTGACTGCCCATCTGTCTGAGGGTGAAAAGCTGTGCTCATACGAAGATCTGTTCCCAAGGCTTTCTGTAAGCTCTGCCAAAAAGTTGACGTGAATCTTGGGTCTCTGTCTGATACAATTGATACTGGTACACCATGCAGTCTGATGATCTCCTTGATATACAATCGGCTGTACGAATCCATTGTGTTAGATAGCTTGATTGGTAAGAAGTGTGACGACTTAGTCAAACGGTCAACGACAATCCAGATGGCATCGTGTCCCTGAATTGACTTCGGTAGTCCTGTCACAAAATCCACCGCTATATGTTCCCACTTCCATCCTGGTATAGGCAACGGTTGTAGCGTTCCTCCAGGTCTCTGATGTCTTGCCTTGACTTGCTGACATATGAGACAAGTGGCTACGTACTTGGCCACGTCTCTTTTCATTCCGCTCCACCAATAAGTTCGCCTCAAGTCCTTGTACATCTTATTCCCTCCAGGGTGGACAGCAAAGTTTGACTTGTGGAACTCTTTCAATACTGATTCTCTGAGCGTACCGAAGTCTGGCATGAAAAGACGCTCAAGATATCTCAATCCTCTGTCTGCTCCAATAGTCCATCCTGCTGATGATTCTCCTTTAGCTAGTCGGCTCCTGACGAGATCTGACTCCGAATCAAGGGTCTGTACCTTCAGAATTTCTTCATGAAGTACCGGCGTAACTATTACTGCACACAGATAAGCTTCTCCTTGCTGTTCATTCTGCTGGAGTCCGTACTCCTGTATCTGGTTCATTAGTTTCCACTCTCTGACTGCCAAACTGGCAACGTGTCCTCGAGACTTGCGACTAAGTGCATCTGCTACGACATTAGCCTTTCCTGGGTGATAGGACAAGGTGAAATCGTAATCTTCTAGATACTCCATCCAACGTCGTTGTCTCATATTCAGATCCTTCTGAGTGAATATGTACTTGAGGCTCTTGTGATCCGTGAAAACTTCAAACTTCTCACCGTAAAGGTAATGACGCCAAATCTTAAGCGCGTGTACCACCGCGGCAAGCTCTAAGTCATGAGTCGGATAGTTTTGCTCGTGTATCTTCAGCTGGCGTGATCCGTAGGCTATGACTTGTCCTTCTTGCATAAGCACACAGCCTAATCCATCCTTTGATGCGTCACAGTAGACGATGTACCCAATATCTCGTCGTGGAACGATAAGAATAGGGGCATTAGTCAATCTATTCTTCAACTCTTGAAAAGACTTCTCACATGCATTGCTCCAATCGAACTTGATTCCCTTCTGAGTTAGCCGAGTCATTGGTTTGGCTAAAGCCGAAAAGTCCATGATGAATCGTCTATAATAACCGGCTAGTCCCAAGAAGCTACGAATCTCGAAAACTGAAGTAGGCTTCTTCCAATCTTTGATGGCCTCGATCTTGCTGTCGTCGACGGAGATTCCTTTCTCAGACACAACGTGTCCTAGGAATTTGACTTCTTTCATCCAAAAGTCACACTTGCTAGCTTTGGCGTAAAGCTGATTATCTCGTAGAATCTGAAGTGTGGTCCTTAAGTGTTGCTCATGTAGCTCTTCCGTTACTGAGTAGATCAAAATGTCGTCGATGAATACTACCACGAACTGGTCCAAGTACTGAGTAAAGATCTTATTCATGAGGCACATGAATACTGCTGGTGCGTTGGTAAGTCCGAAAGGCATCACTAGAAACTCATAGTGGCCATACCTTGTTCGGAAGGCTGTCTTCTGAATGTCTGAATCCCTAACTCGCAACTGATGATACCCGGATCGTAAATCAATCTTTGAGAAACAAGTTGCTCCTCTAAGTTGATCAAACAGGTCATCGATTCGAGGTAGTGGATATCGATTCTTGCTTGTGACTCGATTGAGTTGTCTATAGTCAATACAGAGTCGAAGTGTGCCTTCTTTCTTCTTCACGAACAGTGCTGGAGCTCCCCAGGGTGAAGTGCTCGGTCGAATGAATCTTTTCTCTAGAAGCTCTTGAAGCTGAATCTTCAATTCCTTCAATTCGGCTGGTGCCATTCTGAATGGTGCCATGGATATTGGTGTTGTTCCAGGTGGAAGCTCAATGGTGAAATCCAATTCTCGAGTCGGCGGTAGTCCAGGTAGCTCATCGGGAAATACATCAGCGTACTCACAAACTACGCGTGGTAATCCCAATTTCATTCGATCTTCTTCTCCTAATGTCAGACTAGCTAACCATCCGGTTAGGTTGTCATGCCATCGTGATCGGGTCCTTGATAGTGACATAAACTCTTGCCTATCCCCCTTAAATTTGAAACAAGTTCCATCTAAGGAGTAGGCCGTCACTGTTTTCTGGTGACAATCGATAATAGCGCGGTGAGTGGATAACCAGTCCATGCCTAGGATGACATCAAAGTCGGCCATGGCTATGACTCGAAGGTCACACGTTAGGCGCAATCCTGAGACTTCTATCTCACAGTTCTTACAAACTAAGCCCACAGAAACTAGTCCTCCTAAAGGTGAGGTAACACACATAGGAGTTTCTAGTTGTTCAGGTACAAGTTCTAAAGTACTAACACATGCTGTTGATATAAACGAATGCGAAGCACCCGTATCAAATAAAGCTATAATGCACGAGTTAAATAGTACTAGTGTACCTTGTATGACCGAAGGATCATACACTTCTTCTTCTGTGGCTTCAGCTTCTTCCTCTCCTTGGAGGGCAAAGATCCTTCCTCCATTGTTCGGCCTGGGCCCAGTCGGTCCTCTGTTCTGTCCGGTTTGATTGTTCTGCCCGGGCCTCTGCTGGTTGCCAAAATTATTCCGTGGCTGCCACTGTCCTTGTGTCTGCTGTTGAGGTCCTCCAGCTGGAGTGGTCCCCACTCTCTGTTGATTAGCTCCAGTGGCATTGGATGGACACTGAGTTTTGATATGGCCTTCTTTGCCACAACCAAAACAAGTGACAGAATTCTGCTTCCCCGGGTGATGTGGTGTGGAATAAGGAGCACTCCTCTGTTGAAACTGCTGGTTCTGCAGGGGTGGTGGCTGATTGTAGTTGCTGACATTGTTGCGGCTGACAGTGTTGTTGCGGTTAAAATTTCCAGTGTGGTTGTTATTGAAGTTGTTGCCGTAAGACCTTTGCATGGGGTTCTCTCTTGAATTCCGCATTGGTCCACCTAACTGTGGTCGACTGCGGCTGTCGAAGATTCTCCTTGAATCAGCTGCTTCTTGCTCCACCAGTAGAGCACACTCTACGACTCCAGCGTAGGTTTGTTCTCTTTGAGTTACTACACCCTTCCGGATGTAGGGGCTGAGTCCCCACTCAAATTTCCTGGCCCTGGTGGCGTCAGTTGCCACATGCTCAGGGGCATGTCGAGAAAGTTCTTCAAACCGGGCGGCGTACTGAGTAACCGTACGGTTGCCCTGTTTGAGGTTCAGAAACTCTAGGACCAAAGCCTGTTTCACAGGGGTAGGAAAATACTTAGCCAAGAACAAGGTTTTGAAAGTCTCCCAGTCCATCATATCATCATCGTGCGTTGTCTTCACTAGGTCCCACCAGTAATCTGCCTCTCCTTGAAGCTGATACGTTGCTAGAGCCACTCGATCTCCATTGTCGGGAACTTGCATGATGTGTAGTAGCTTCTGAGTCTGCTTAAGCCAAGCCTCTGCAGCTCCAAGACTAACATCGCCGGTGAAGACCGGTGGTCGTCTTTTGCAGAACTCATTGAGCAAGATACTACGGTTGGGTTGCCCATAGTAATGTGGAGGTGCATATGGTTGATATTGTTGAGGAGGCGGCGGAGCTGTACGATTAACTGAGATAGGGGGTGGAGGTGGTGGTTGATTGTGTTGGTTGTGTTGATTCTGTCCAGTTGTGTCACTCGTGTTTGCTCCGTTACGTGTTTCTACCATATTTCTACATTTAAACAATCATAGGCCTAAATAAGAACGAGTAAAGAACACAATTTATAAAAGAGAATACTTCATTAAACTTAAGTCATTTAAACAAAGCTAGGCCGAATCATGCATACTACAAAGTGAATGTATGCTATGATTTATACGTTGTGGAGTGTTTTACAAAGGTTTTTCTAGTTAAGCTCGCAAAATAACACTCTTTACGCTACGCAAATCTGTCACTGAAAAAGACGGGGATAGTCTAGGCGGAGGTGAGATTCACGCTCTCGGGTGGTCTCAATGCAGCCGAAACATCGCCAGTAAGTTTTGTAACTCCAAGAGTTACGCTCCCACGGATTCTGCAGCTGACGATCTTCAATCATAAAAGGGCGCTCTATGTAGACAAACCGATTGGTGAAGTCCAAATTTCCTTCAGGATCCACGATCCTACTTTCGTCATCCGGCCTTGCTATCTGCACCCATGAGCGGGGCGCGGTGTTTCCCACTTTCTCTACAAAACCGACGGGCAAGCTCAGTAGGTAGTTGCCGTTGGGATCTTGGTCTAGGAGCATCACTGGCCCCAAGAAATAAGGCTCCGAACGCACTTTCCAAGAGCATCTCTTTGCTGGTGAGATCTTCACATATACCATAGTGCCTGTCTCAATGTCAGGGGTCCAACCCCACTGCCTCCACGTTTCGACTTCCATTGGTATCTTCTCGGGTTCAGGTGTCGGTGGTTGTTCGACATCGCTCTCTGGGTTGGCATCTTCGGCTTCTTCGTACGCTCTGATTTCTGCAAGGTAAGCGTCTTCGCCGTCGTCTTCCTCGTCGCTATGCACTGGCTCGTACTGGATCCACTGTGCTGCTTCCTCCTAGTCTGGTAATGGCTCTGGAGACGCTGGTGGTATGTATCCCGGTGCGTCTTCAGGGAATTCCATCTCTGGTGCCTCGAAGGGGGGAATATATTCGTCATCTCCTGGAAAAGGAGGCTCTTCAGGATCTTCATCCTCGCTGTTGTCGTCGTTAGCGCTGCTATAGTCAGTGCTGCTATTGTCAGTGCTGCTGTCGCTGTCGTCTGAATATGGGACCAATTGTGGCCCGTCCACTGGTAGTTCGTCCATAAGTTCGTCTTCCGAGATATCGTCGTCTGAGTATTGCGGTCCGCTCCTATAATCCATCTGTAAAGTAATTATAAATTAGACTTACGTATATCGTATCATAAAAGGAAAAAGACAAATAAAAGTCTAATTACTCGGAGTAAGGACGCTCGAAAGTGTAAGCTACCCAAGTCTACCCAAGGTCGAGAGGTGGTGAAACCTAAGCTCTGATACCAAGTTGTAACGCCCCGTATTTCGGACACGTTAATAAAAAGAGTAAAGTAACTAAAATACCATCATTATATTGAAATACGAGTTTGATACATGAGATCGTCAAAATACATTTCAGAAGAGACTGTTTACATTCAAAAAGACTTTAAAAGTAAAGTCAGAGCAGTCTAAACTAGTCTAAGTGATCCACGGCTCGATCACGTCTTCTGCGGGGTAAGCGTCATCATAAGGTGTAAAGTTGGGTCCGGCTCCATCATCGTCAGTACCTGGTTATGAAATACCAGGGGCAGGAGGAAGTTGCACCATGAGTTTTGACACTCAGTAAGTTTCCTACCCTTAAGTTTCCCTTTTAATATTTTAGAGCATTTAAAAGAACATGAAATGTGTAAATGTCTAGAAATAATCAAGGTTTGGTAGTATCATACAATAAGTGCGAACAGTGATAAATACAAGATTTAACCAGATTAATAGAATTGCAGTTATAACTAACACAGAGTATATCAATTTAAAATCTTTCACAGTACTCGACTTTAATCAAATATTCTAAAGCATGACCACGTCATATAATTCAAAAAGGCTTTTCTAACATCAATGACATCGTCATATATTTCGAATAGGCTTCTCTCAATCAATAAAGTCCAAATGGTGCTCCCGAACGATAACGATCCCGACCGCCCAACTAACCGATGCTTCCCAACCGCCCTGCGCCCCAACCGCACTGCTCCCGATCGTCATGTTCCCAATCAAGATGCTTTCCCTAACATTATATCCTTTCCTATCGCGCCGGACAATAAAAGTTTAAAGTTTACACTAGAAGATCGTTAGACTAGAAAAGGCACGATAGGGCTAGATATAATTTCGGCTCAAGCGAAATTTGGCTAAACGCACGACACGGCTAAATTACAGCGCTTGGGTGATACAAAAGCTTGGGTCTATCACACCCTCTGGTTAAAGTCAAAGCTCGGCTCATGTCGCATCACGGCTACAAGACACACATAATATTCCCACGGGGAATAATCCACAACAACTAAACGTATATTATTATCAGTGTGTTTACGTTCGGGTATCCACGGGACACCCTGAGTCAAGTAACCATAACAATAATCAGGATAATCTCATGCTCGACTAATATTCAACTATTAAAGAGAAATTGCATAAGATAGTTGTGCAAATAAAATTTTAAACTAATATCATAGTGTTTTAATTATAATAAAATAAAAAGAAAATTTACTTATAATTAAATAAATTAGGACAATTTGTAATTTAATATTTTAAGGATAAAATTGTAATTTTAATAGAATAAGAACTAATCTGTAATTTTTATAAAATAATAAGATTAATGTGTAACATTAATAATACTTTATATTTTAAACTTGGGGTGCAAATAGTAATTTATACCAAATAACTTATCCTCATAATTAAACTAATAACTACGGGGGAAAAAATGTAATTTTGTTTTAACAAAATAAAACAGAAGTTTTGTCTGAAATTATCTGGTCGGACTGCCGTCTCACGTTTGGCACCAATTTCTTCCTACAGGACCTCGTAAAACTCCGAACATTAAAACGGACACTCCAGAGTAAGAATCTTACAGTGGTTCGAAGCTTTGGTCGCGTATTCGGTTCGGGGAGTGGCTGCTCTTCTTCTCCTTCCTTCCTTCCTTCCTCTTCTTGACTGGATGATGGTGTACGTTGTGGTGAAGAAAAACAGAGAGGGGGGTTTCCTATTTATAGCCGAACCTTGGGAAAGACACGGACGGGGGAGAGGAATTCAGGGAAGATCCGACGGTGGGGGAAAAAAATCATGATGGTTATAGGGGAGGCTGTGGCAGGGGTAGCTGGTGATGGAGGTGACGGGAAACGGCGATCTGGCGGGGAGGAGGTGGCTAAGGCAGAGAGGAGTAATGAGGCGGTTGATTGATGGGAGCGGCGACTTGACGGGGATGAGGTGGGGTGGTCAGAGAGGAGGCTTGGGGAAGACGTTCTGTTTCTCCGTTTTCCAACGCGCGCACACACACAGATATACGCACATATATATATATATATGTATATATAAAATATATTAATCTAAATATATATAAAATCAGAACCGGACAGGAACCGGTCGGAAAACCCAAAAACCGGCCAAAAATCCACCGAACCGGACCAAAACCGGCCAAAACCCGGACGAAAAACCGGGCAGCCGGCCGGGCACGGCCCAGGAGCCGGGCACGGCCCAGGCCCAGCCCAAGAAAACCCGACCCAGGTCAGCCCAGACCCGGCCCAGGTCAGCCCAAACCCGGGAGAGGGAGAGAGAGAGAAGAGAGAAAGAAAATCGTGTACGCAAACGCAACAAAAAAATTATACGTGGAGTATATTTATATATATAAAAATATATTTGCTCGAACTATTTATTTAAAATTTTTCGGGTTATTACAAGTGTCATACCAAAACTCACTACAACCGACAACTACTTCCACACCAAAATTTTACTTTCACCCTAAAATTCACTATTGTCACACAGAAGTTACTATTCCTGCACCAAAATTCATTATTTCCGCACTAATACATCTTTTAAAAAAAAAAAAAAGAATTAGTATATTGAAGCTTAAAGAGAATGGCTAGCGATGATGCCAAAAATTAGCTAGTGACCTCATAAGTTCCTGTTGGGTTCTACACACAAGTTCAAAGAAAGGGAGTACTATTTTTCGCTCAAGAATTCTCTGACGATCAAATTAGATCTCGTCTGCACGAGAGTTGAGAGTATATGTGTGTAAGTATGTAGTTGATAGCCTGAGAACGTAACTCAAACGTGACCCAATGACCCCTTTTTATAGGATGAATGGTGGAGGATATTACAGGGTCTAATGGTTATTGATCCCGCTCCTTCGTTTCCATGTAGGGAGGAGCAGGTCATTACCGAAGGCTCCATCTCCAAAACTTAGAGCGCTCTAAGACTTCATTTGTGAAATCATGCCAAGCGGATCACACGAATGGCTCCAAAAGGCCGAATGACCTATGACCCAGAAAATTGAGTGCCAGATGCAAATTTGGGATAGGTTAAATTCGTGTGATTGTTTGCTGAGAGACCGAGTGATGGCCGTGCATTGAGGGGCTGAGTAATGCACTAATCCAGGCTTATTAGTTAGTCCTAAACACAGCCAGACATAAAAGTGAATATTCCATTAATCTGATCAATTTATTCTAATCTCATTTCAACTTTAATTTTATTCTAATTACATTTCAATCTTAATTATATTCCTATATGCATTTTATTCTAGTGAATCAAAGGCAGCCTAAATATTCCAATATGCTGCTACTTTCATAGGCTGATGCCCCTAACATAGTCACATAATTTGCCGCACTAAAGTTGTGGGATTTGTACTGCAATTGAGTGGAGGGAACTTTTATCCCATTGAGAAGTGGGTGTATACTGTATACTGTATATAATATTGGCCGTTGTTTTCCAACGGCACTACTGATCTCTCTCTCTCTCTCTCTCTCTCTCTCTCTCACACACACACACACTACTGATCTAGCACACAATGGCATTCAGATATTAAGCCCACTGTCCTTTGAGTTCAGTTTTATTCATCCGCCAGTAAATAAATTTTATTTACCCTCGATTGTGTAGAACCATTTTGAGAATATCTTTCGTTGATGATCGAAATTGTCTATTTTGTTCGAAACCTTCGGTTCTATCTTGGAGGAAACTCAAGGCAGGGGGATAACAACCCCTGTTTTTCGTAGCTAGAGAATTTTCGACAATCCCCTTCTATATATCCTTTGAAAATATACATACATACATACATACATACATATATATATATATATATAGAGAGAGAGAGAGAGAGAGTCCTCTTCTATTGAGGGATCCCTCATTTTGTTAAAATGAGGACCTCTCATTTCTTGATCAAATATTGATAATCGAAACCGTTCAATATGTTTAAAACATGCTTTTAATGGTACCAGCAAGAAATCAATTCAAAAAAATATTGAGAAGGGCTTGATCTAAGCAGTTGTTCATAAAATTGTTCCTGTCAGCATTTATGAACAACTCACGAAACAACTCACTCCCCATCTTTCTATTTGTAAGCAACAACTCACTCCAATCTTTTTTTGGAATCCCACGAAACATTTAATATTTCAATCAAATATCGGTAAGTAATTGGCTTAAAAATCTAATTTATTATTTTAAAAATTTTAATTTTTCAAACTAATTTTTTTTTAAGGTGAAAAATTATTTTTAGGTCAAGTATTTATCGATACGCAATTGAGCTAGAATTTTTCATGGTATCTTAATAAATAAATCTAAACAAAATAGACGATTTTTGATTATTGAAATAATCTCAACATGGTCTCACACAATTAAGAATAAACGAAATTTGTTTACTCACAGGTGAGGTGACAAAACTGGACTCATATCTTTTGTTACAACCATATGATGACATGAATTATGTGCCCCATGTATTCATCTAATGAATCCTGTTTTCCAATAAAAAGATTAAAAAAAAAACAAGAAAAGGAAAAGCAAGGAAGCATTGGAATGAGATTGAAAAGACGTCACGTACTCCTCGTTTAATTATGAAATTTTGAAATTAATACTAAAAGATTAAAAGAAAGAAAACTTTTTCGTAGGGTAAGAATTGAGATTAAAAAAAAAAAAAAAAGAAGACGTCACGTATACATTATTTAATTTTGAAATTCTGAAATTAATAGTGGAGATTAAAAACAAGAATCTTTTGCTTAGGATAAGAATATGCCTTCCCACAACTAGAAATTTACCTTCTTACTTGCTATTATGCTCTCGTTCAATCAATCTATTGGCGATATTAATTCTCTATGGAATTATTATACGTGGTAGAAAGTGATATATCATGTCATTATCTCTCTTTTTTTTGTTGCCACCATTTAATGGTTCATGGGTTCATTTTCAAGTTGAAAGCCAATAAAGGTTACCCATTTCAATCTACAAATCAAAACACTACACATGTTCATTTATCACATAAATTTTACTAATTAAGGGGGGACCTAACTGAATAAAGTCGAACTGGATGGTGGACTTCTTGGACTCTAACCACAAATGAAGGACCAACACTACAGGCATAAAGCATTGCCACCTTCATGGGCTGGGCCTCATGGGTCTTCACCCAGCCCAACAAGAAAACTAAGGGTATGTTCGGTTGAGTGTTTCTGAAATAATTTTTAAGGAAAAAAACTCCGAGATATTGTTTGGTGTAAGTGTTTTAGAAAAAATCTAGGAGTTAAATTTTTTCGGCGTTTTCGAGGTGTCTCTTTCTCTCTCTTCTTTTGTAGAGAGATAAAGTTGTTTAGAAAAAAAGTAAAAATGTTTGGAAATTTTTTTCCAAAAACTCCCTAAGATTTCCAAATATCCGGATCTAGTCAAATAAAGGACCAAACCTCTATTGTTTTTGGACGCAACATATGTAGTTTGACTCACAAATAGGAAGCTTCAAATTAGTGGAAGTAGGTTCAAAACCTAGAATAGTAAAGGGTGTTTCTTGGGCTATCAAGTGCACGAGACTGTCGGTAATGCATAGTTCAAGCGAATAGAGATTTAGCATTCTCAGGTTTCTTATTAAGGAGGGATCCTGTCAAGTCTCTTAGTGAAGATGTAGAAAATCTGATTCTCACTAGGTATATAAGGAGTCCTTATGATGCTTGCCACTATTTTCTTTCTTATATCGTCAAAGAGGGACCATTTCTCTTAAGGTAAGCTAACCTCTAGATCTTCGGAAAAGATTTTTGAATGCATTCTTGATAGGTTTTTCCAAACAATATTTATTTCCCTATAAAAGAAGAGAGAGAGAGAGCGAGACCACTTCAAAAATACCGAAAAAATTTAACTTTCAAATTTTTTATGAAACACTTATACCAAACAATATCTTAGAGTTTTTTTTCCCTCAAAAATCATTCAAAAACATTCAACCGAACACACCCGGTCCTCATAATCATGTGACTACCACGTGCATCCGACAGGTTTACGAATGATTTGCGTTTTTAAATTTTTTCTAATTCCTTGAGACTGACCAAAGGCAACTCTTGATAGGTGGAGGTATCTGCTGTAACGGGTTCCAGAGACGGATTCGTACAGATGGACAAATAGCCATGTGGTGTAGAGATTCCACCCAAACGAAAGTGATAAACAAAGAATATACCTCAAAACCTGCAAGCCCTAGAAAGGAGAATTTATGTTTAGGAGTTCACAGTCCCAAAAAAACTATTTTTTTTAATTCAAAACCAAAGTTATTCACTTAGTGTTGTTGGGCCGTAAATACAAGTAAATAATGACCACTGATTTTAAATTCGGAAAGAATTTCTTGGTTTTTTACCGAGACTCTGGACTTGTCCTCCTATTTTAGCCCCTCAAATCCTCTTCAAATCAATGTGTCATATACCTCTCTTCTCTTGGAGTTTTGGCTATTAGATCACGTAAAAAAATTACTTTTAATTTACACTTTTTCGTGAATTTTTGGGAAAAAAATCCGGCACGAAAAATTTGTCAAGTCTATACATATAATTTTCCTTTGAATAAATAAGGGATTTGTTAGTAAACTTTTAATACAAAAATCCTATTAGTGATGTTATATCTTACAAATATACAAAAGAAATAATCGATATTATAAAATTTTCCAAACTATATATGAAAAGTTTGGAATGATATTGAGCCGGCATTGACGACTAAAGTCTTGTTATAAAAGTAAAAGCTGACACTGAAGATTGGAGGGAATGACGTCAAACAGTGACTTAAGCCGAACGAAGAAGCCTGCACAACAGACGTGTTGTTTGGTGCACAAAACGAGTTCAAAATATTGTTCGGAATGACTTGATCCAAATAATTTTTCATAAAGTTATTTCTGTTAGTATTTATGAAAAAATTGCTTGGATCAAACTATTCTCAATAGTTTTTTGAGCCATTTTCTCGCATGTACCTTTAAAAACATATTTTAAACACATTAAACAGTTCGGATAATCAAAATTTGATCAGAAAATAGAAAGTCCGCATTTTAGCTAAATGATGTATACAAAGTTCTCTTCTAATAAGAGATTCCTCATTTTGCTAAAATGAAGACCTCATATTTTCTGATCAAATTTTGATGATCCGAATCGTTTAATATGTTTAATAGATGTTTCTAAGGGTACCCGTGAGAAATCAACTTAAACAAATATTAGGAAGAGTTGGATCTAAGCAATTTTTAATAAATGCTGACATAAATAATTTTATAAAAAATTAATTGGATCAAATTTTTTTCGATAATATTTTGAGCTAATTTCTCATGGGTACCTTTAAAAACATCTTTAAAAAAAATTGAACAATTTGGATCATTAAAATGTGATCAGAAAATAAAAAAAATTTCATTTTAACAAAATGAGGAATCACAGAGACTCTATACATAAATAGTTAGATATTAATAATGGAGTCCAAATGGGTCGACCGTAGAATAAAGGAAAGTGAATGAAAGTATGAAACATTTCACACGTGATCCATTTCCTTGTGAGGCAGACCTTATGGTCTTTTTCTAATTTTCTTTGGGTTGTTGTGTTTCGTTGACGGGAAAGAAAAAGTAACTACGAATTTTGAGCTAATTTCTCATGGGTACCTTTAAAAACATCTTTAAAAAAAAACTGAACAATTTGGATCATTAAAATGTGATCAAAAAATAAAAAAATTTCATTTTAACAAAATGAGGAATCACGGAGACTCTATGCATACATAGTTATATATTAATTAAAATGTGATCAGAAAATAAAAAATTCTTATTTTAAGAAAACGAGGAATCACGGAGCCTCTATACATACACAGTTATATATTAATAATGGAGTCCAAATGGGTCGACCGTAGAATAAAGGGAAGTGAATGAAAGTATGAAACATTTCACACGTGATCCATTTCCTTGTGAGGCAGACCTTATGGTCGTTTTTTTATTTTCTTTGGGTTGTTGTGTTCAGTTGACGGGAAAGAAAAAGTAACTACGATTTTTTGTACAAATGTGTTCGAGATCATCTGATGTATAGGAAAATATCTAATCTTTTTGTTCCCATGGAATGTATGTGTAAAGGGTAATTTATTTTTCTTTCAAAACCCAAGCACAAAATTAAATTTTGAAATTAGTATTACTTTTGGCAGATGCTGCAGTTATTTGAGGAGCCACAACACTGGCTAAAGATGGAGAGGGAGAGAGAGAAGCTTTTCAATGCGATTAGCGTCAATGGAGAAACAGGTTTCTGCAAAGATTACTGCTCTTTTTTTAAAAAAATAATTTAGAGTGTCTTATGCACACCTTGATTAATCTCTAGGGAAACAATTTCATCGCGCACTTAGTTAGATCTAGTCTGTCCGAACTGAACCGAACGGAACCGATAAATCAAACTGAATTGACGATTGGTCCGGTTTTCTAGTCCAATCGGTCAAATTGCTCCGGTTTGGGATTCTAAAAAATTCTCGATTTGATTTTTAATTTTAGTCACCTAGAAACCAAAATCGATACGGACCGAACTGGTTCCGATACTAAACCCTAAAAATATACAAAAGAAAAATTGGGTTGGCTCAAATCAAATATAGCTCTTCATGTCAGTGGTTGGACTTCGGCATCTTAATTTTTTTAGAAGTTTGGCCACTTAATTTTTTAGAATTTTTTTTAAATTTGGGCTTAGGTCAAATCAAATTTGAAATCAATTTAAAATAAAAATCAATATGGGTTTTGTCTATTTGACATGGGCCTCTTAATTAAATTTTTTTTAATATTGGGCCCAAGCCCAATCAAATAGTTTGGTTTGGTTTGGTTTAAAATTTTTCCAAACTGAAATTACCGGTTTGGTCCGAGTTTTTCAGTCAAAGCGGACCAAACTAGACCGATTTTATCCCTAAATTGGGATCCCAATCAGATTCAGAACAAAACACTCTACGGAGTATGTGGACTGACCCTATAAGAGTTAATAATACCCAGAAAGTTTTGAACCTGAAAACTTAAGAGATAATAAATCACTAAGTCCAAAGCTGTGACCATCAAGCCAACACTTTGTATTGCAAAGATTACTGCCTGTTAGACTCCAGTGAAACTTTCGCTATAGAACTGAAACTAGGTTTGGTTGCTTAATTCTCAAAGAGTTGAGCTTCCGTTGGCCATAAACTTTTATGCAAAGATAAAGATTCGTCCTTCGTCCATGTTTCAAGCTCACAACCCTTCGAAGGTTCGTAAAAAGTAAGTCTTGTTTGGTAAGACGTAATTGGACAAATTTGTATTTTCATTTGTCTCATAGTAACATACATTTGGAATATGATGAATGAAATTTCACTTCCATATTGTTCTATCCGTGTTGAATACGTAAGAAAATGAGTTTGAAGGAAGCAGAGTTGTTTATGGCATGTTTGTGCGGAAAACGAGTTAAAATACTCTTTTTAGTCAAGATTTAATTGGTGTTCCGTGTACAAAATTCCCACTATTGCTACTTCTTCAGACCCACATGTTGATCCTTCTCCCGATTAGTAGGAACGGACAGAAGGCCCAATTTTTTATATAAACAAAGGCTAAAATCATCTTCGTAATGATATGCCCAGAATTTGGTTGTTCTCCTAGGATTTGGCAGATCTAAATATACATCAACTAAATTCATATTATTGATGTGATAAGCTGTGGTTTCAAAACATGTCTTTTCTATGATATAGATCTTTCAGTGGGGGTTAAAGAAATTAGCATCTAAACCATAGATCACTAAAGTCCACATTGCTGCAACTACTAACAAAACACTCAACAAAATGCCCAAGCAACCTAGGAATAAATTAGACCACCACATTGCACTATTTGGCATGGGCTTCTTGATCGCGATCCACATAAAACACGGATACACATAAGTCAGAGGCAACGTGATCCCTCCAAGGAGAGCTGCCAAGCTTCCTAAGAATGGGAGAGCCATCGCTGCAAAAAATGTCAATCCTCCAAAGAAGAAACGGAACCCTAAACGAAGCCACCTGGGGCATTGCTTGTTTTTCTTGATCACGTATATGCGTTCCAAGTTGTCGAAAATTGGCATGGCATAGATTTGGAATGAGCACAAGCTACTTATTACTGTTAGTAGATAAATGAATCCCATCACAATCTTTGTGGTGTGGTAACTGTGGAATTTTTGAAACGCCGTCAATATTCCTCCGTACGTAGCTACCTGGCATTGGTGTGGGAAAACAAATTTAAAAATCATCATCAACTCAATAGATAATTTGCAGGGTAAAATTTGGTTCCTTACCTTCTGTCCATAAGCCCAGTATCCACCTATTGCAAGGGGAAATAAACAAAGAGTGGTCAGTAGATATGATATTGCCACCCCTTTCCACATGGGCTCATAGGATGGATGCTTTGAATTTGAAGGCATTGTCCCCTACATCAACAAAGTGTCCAACAAATTCACAATCATTAAACTACAACTTGAATCATCAACCAATTGTAGTTAAGAAAAAAACAATATAGACCCAAATAAGTTTTCAAGAAAAGTGTTCGAAATGTAGTGTCAGAGTGAAACTGCATTCTTGATAGTTCTATGTGAAATTTTTCTGAGTTGGAAGCATTGGTACCTGTATCTCAAGCACAACATTGTGACCTCTGAAAGCAAGAGTTATGATCCCAAGTGCAGTCAAGACACCGCGAATTCCCCCCATCTCCGTTGGCATCACCTTGGTTGAGGCACTGTCTGGTCTACCCTTGGATACAGAGGCGACCCAAATCAAAGTACAATATCCAACGGCTGCGATTGCCCCAATCAATGAGACCCCAGCAATGGAATTCAAGTTGGGAAAGAAGAGTGTCACGAACACTACCAAGCATGTAAAAATCAAGAAACATTCTGTTGTTGTCAATGTCTTTGAATTGCATATTGCAGGCCCATACCCACACATGGTTTGATACAGCAGTCCCAAGGTCTTTCCCCCGTTGATAATTAACATGACGCATGTGCCTCCTGATAGATACATGATTGGGAATATTGCCAGTAACTTCCCCATTTTTTCACGTGAAATCACCTAAGAGAAATGAAACCCCCCTACACAAAAGTGTCCCAAAATCTTGGGTCTCTCTTGAAAATTATAGTACTATGTTCTTTACTTTTTTATGTAAACTATATGGGACTTACCAAAGGCTACAATTGATAGGTGGAGGTATCTGCTATAGCGGGTTCCAGAGACTGATTCGTGTAGATGGACAAGTAGCCATGTGGTATAGAGATGCCACCCAAAAGCCATTGATAAACACAAAATACCCCAAAACCTGCAAACATCTGAAGTTGGTGAGATTTCAACTCAGGTATAACTTCAAAATTAAAAATCGTCACTTAACCCAATTTACCCCCCAAAATCTACTTTTACAACTACAACAGACCTAACACACCAAACTGCTCAAAACACAGAGATCTGGAATCTTCTAAACTCCCACTGAACCTGAGGACGCTTTCGATGTGGAGATCAAAGATCTAATTGAGCCCACTAAATTGAGAAGATCCTGAATCTTTGGCCCTGATGAGCTAACGAAGATTGAAGAAGATGAAATTTCTTAGCTTCCCCTCAAATCTTCTGCACCCAATATCTAATGTGATTTTTGACTTGCCACCACATGTTTTTACTTCAACAATGATTGTTTAATCCCAACAAAGCAATATAAAAAGCCACATAACTTCCCATATGGAGACCATGTAGGGTAGAATATGTTGTGCAGGCGAACTGTTAAAAAATATTTTTGAAAAATTAAAATAATAATCACTTTGACGTACAGCCCAAGTTGCAGGTAGTGCACAACAGGATACGAAGTCCATGAAGTTCAATCAACACATGAACATCGGTATTCCTAACATTAATCTTTTGAATGGAGGTAACCCTAGCTTAATATTCGCTAATCGCGCAAGTAATAAAGTGGGTAACTGATGATACAGCCAAATTAATCAAATCGATCATAATAAGAACATATAACATGAGAAAACAGACTCACCAACCGAGGGAGGTAAATGCAAGGGGAAGTGAAAGGGCTTGAAGTCCAATTCCTGAAGAAATTAGAAGAAATGAAGAGGTATATGCATTTCCATTTCTGGACTGTGTGATTGGTAGCCATGCCTCAATTGGGTTGCTCTCTGTTTCATGATCTTCATCATCATGGCTTGAATCTTCTGAATTCCCTTCAGTCCCATTCCTATGGGGAATTGTTTCCACATACACTTCAACCACTTCCCCCATCTCTCTCTCTCTCTCTCTCTCTCCCCCTTGTGTGTGTGAGAGAGAGAGAGATTTGTTATGGCTGCATATAAAGGCAAGTAAATCTCTCTCTCTCTCTATCTCTATCTCTCAGTTTTTTTAGAGGCCCCAAATGTTTGCTTCGTAGTAATTCCAATTTTTAAATGCTAAAAAGACCGAATAAAATAAAAGATAGCAGCATTCTCTTTGTTCTTTTTCAAGATCTTATAAAAAGACCCAATAAAATAAAAACCCTACAAGTAATTTTAAATTTAGAAATATACAAATGAAACAAGGGAACGAATAATTTTTTTCCAAACAATAATTGAAAAGTTTAGTATTAAACGGTCGCTTTGGGAGTCAAAGTTCCATTTTAAAGTGCCGCTTGAGACTTGAATGCAAGTAATGGATGACACTAAAGTTGGAGGGGATGACGCCAAACAGTGACTTAAGAATTGTGACGTCACTTTATATTTATAGAGAGAGAGTATCTAATAAGAGATTTCTTATTTTTGTTACGGTGCGTATCTCTTATTTTTTGATCAAATTTTGATGATTTGAACCGTTCAATGTGTCTAAAATATATTTTTAAGGGTTAACGTGAGAAGTCAGCTCAAAATATTATCCGAAAAGGCTTGATCCGTTCAATTTTTGATAAAATTATTTCTATCAGCATTTATCAAAAACTGTTTAGATCGCCCTTTTCGATATTGTTTTGAGCCGATTTTTTGCGGGTACTTTTAAAAATATATTTTAAACACATTAAACAGTTCAAATTATTAAAATTAAGAAATCTATACTATAACAAAATAAGAAATCTCTTATGAGAAGGGATTAAGGGTCCATTTGGACTGTGGTATTTATTGATTTATTGGCTTATTTATTTATGATGTTTGAAATAGAACTTAAAGTAGTTAATGTCATTCAGACTAATTTATTTATTGTATTATTTGACCGTAATGAATGAAGTGATTTGTTTGACTTCAAATAAATAATTACCATATTGTCCTTGTCTCATTTGGGGTGCATAATATTTACAAACCCTAAATTGCTAGGGGTAGTTTCGCCTTTCACCAAAGCAGCAAACAAGATGGGTACCAACAATAAATTAGTTCAAATGGATTAGTAACTTGGATAATAAATAAACTAAAAAATTGATAAATACCTTAGGCCAAATACACCCTAAATCTATTAAAGATGGAGTGCAATTGGGGTCGTGCCTAGGACAAAAAAAGGTGAATGACACCCAGACCTTTAGACAAATGCAGCTATTTCTATCACTTCAGATGTGATCCATTTTCTTACGCCGTACACTTATGACCTTTCTTCATTTTCTTGTTGGAAAAGTGCGTGTATGCACCTACCACGTAGATGTGTTTTAAATTATTAGATAGTACATGTAAAGTTCATAAATTAATAATAGATGTACATGTATTCGAGTATTCCGAACACCTATGTGACTGGGTCTATGGACACGTACTCTTTCTTGTTTTCCTTTAGATTGTCTGATTTTGACGGTAAAAAATATGGAAATATTTAATTTTTATTTTGTTTTGTTAGTAGAAAAATTCCAGGATTGATGTTTCTAAGGGTATATTCGGTTGAGTGTTTCTGAAACAATTTTTTGGGGAAAAACTCTGAGATGTTGTTTGGTGTAAGTGTTTTAGAAAAAAATCTGGGAATTAAATTTTTTTTGGCGTTTTCGAGGTGTCTCTTTCTCTCTCTTCTTTTATAAAGAGATGAAGTTGTTTTGGAAAAAAATAAAAATATTTGAAAAATTTATTCCAGAAACTTGTTTGAAAAAAAATCTCCCAAATAAACAACCAAACACACCCTAAATTTCTCATTATGAGTAGTCTTTTGTGAAAACACGTACGGCAAAAAATACAAGACCTACACCATAACTCTTACTTTAGATAATTAGCAATAATTTTTTGGTGGACTTTTGAAAATCTACTTCACGTAGTTTGGTAAGCAAATTTTGAGTTATGGGTACAAGACCCTTTACACGTGAGGCCTCCTGCTCATGTAATTTGGGATTCATATTTCGATCAACCGACTGTCAAAGCTTTTACTCGTCCAGTGACTATTGCTTATTTTGGTATTTATTAGTGGTGGTATATATATAATTGGGTTACAAACTACCGAAGATCTTTATACGAAATTTTTTTTCCTATTATTTTTTTTTGCTATATCTTTAATAGCGGGTTGATTACACCTACAACCAAAATGAAAATCGAGTGCTTCGTGGTTCAAAAATGCCGAATCTCATCTCAATCATCATTTGTCAGGACTCTTCGTAGTTCCTTAGCTTGGATGCTAGTGCTTGAATATTTTCGGATCAACGGTGTGATTTATTAAATACTCAGCAGAGTAATATTGCAACAAAGAGTAACCATTCAATTTCTTGATAAGCCCAAGTATGTTGAATTTAGTTTGGTGTGAAAAGAATAAAAAAGATTTAAGTTTGGGAAAAATCGTGCAATCATACCTCATGTCCGTAAATGATTACTTAAACCTTAAATCGAATGACAGTAAAAATAACTCGTGACACAAAATTATTTTCTTAAATTTGGAAGTCACTGAGGAGGAGTTAGACTCGATACCATAAATATAGAAACCAAGGGCACGTTTTGTTCGATGGAATGAACATCGAAATGAAATGATAATTATAACAGAATACATATTCTTATGTTCGGTTCACTAATAAATAAAAGAGTGCTCATTCCAAATAGAATCATCAGTTGATGTTTTGCACTATTTTGTATAATTTTTTCGTTAAGTTTTTCTTATTGTTTATTCATCCGATGCACGTGAATTCTACACCATGCATTTGAAATTTACACATTACAAATCAGGTTACAAAAAAATAGAAACCATTTTCTTTTTCAATTTCTTCCTTTCTTTACTGTGTTCACAATTTCACTTGGTAAAGTTTCAATTTCTTCTATGATATATAATCCTTCAGTGGGGATTAAAGAAATTAGCATCTAAACCATAGATCACTAAAGTCCACACTGCTGCAACTACTAACAAAACACTCAACAAAATGCCCAAGCAACCTAGGAATAAATTAAACCACCACATTACACTATTTGGCATGGGCTTCTTGATTGCGATCCACATAAAACACGGATACACATAAGTCAGAGGCAACGTGATCCCTCCGAGGAGAGCTGCCAGGCTTCCTAGGAACGGGAGAGCCGTTGCTACGAAAAATGTCAATCCTCCAAGAAAGAACCGGAACCCTAAGCGAAGCCACCTTGGGCATTGCTTGTTTTTCTTGATCACATACATGCGTTCCAAGTTGTCAAAAAATGGCATGGCATAGATTTGGAATGAGCACAAGCTACTTATCACTATTAGTAGATCAATGAATCCCATCATAAACTTTGTGGTGTGACTACTGTGGGATTTTTGAAAAGCGATCAATATTCCTCCGTATGCAGCTATCTGGCATTAGTGTGGGAAAAAAAATTTAAAAATCATCAACTAAATAGATAATTTGAAGGGCAAAATCTTTTTCCTTACCTTGTGTCCATAAGCCCAATATCCACCTATTGCAAGGGGAAATAAACAGAGAGAGATCAGTAGATATGATATCGTCACTCCTTTCCACATGGGCTCATAAGATGCATGCTTCGGATTTGAAGGCATAGTCCCCTACACCAAGTGTCCAACAAAGTCACCATAATTAGATAACAACGTGAATTATCAACCAATTTGCAATCACGAAAAACAATACAGACCCAAATAAATTTTCAAATTTTTTCTGAGTTAGAAGCATTAATACCTGTATCTCAAGCACAACATTGTGACCTCTGAAAGCAAGAGCTATGATCCCAAGTGCAGTCAAGACACCACGAATTCCCCCCATCTCCGGTGGGGTCACAGTCGATGGGGAGTAAGATGCACTGTTCGGACTACCCTTGGATACGGACGCGACCCAAATCACAGTACAATATCCAACGCTTGCGATTGCCCCGATCAATGAGACCTCAGCAATGGAATTCAAGCTGGGAAAGAAGAGTGCCACGAACACGGCCAAGCATGTAAAAATCAAGAAACATTCTATTGCTGTCAATGTCTTTGCGTTGCATATTGCAGGCCAATGCCCACACATGGTTTGATAGAACTTCTCCAAGGTCTTTCCCCCATTGATAATTAACATGATACATGAGCCTCCTGATAGATACATGACTGGGAATATTGCCAATAACTTTCCCAGTTTTTCACCTGAAATCACCTGAGAGAAATGAAACTCCTGTACAAAAGGGTCCTAAAATTTTGGGCCCCTTCTGAATATTATAGTACTATGTTCTTTACTTATATATACTATATGGGACTGACCAAAGGCTACCACTGATAGATGGAGGTATCTGCTATAGCGGGTTCCAGAGACGGATTCGTGTAGATGGACAAGTAGCCATGTGGTGTAGAGATGCCACCCAAACGCCATTGATAAACATAAGATACCCCAAAACCTGCAAGCATTGGAAAGGTGAATCTCTACAATCCTATTTTAGCCCCTCAAATCTTCTACACCCAATCTCTCATGTGATTTTTGACTGATGAATTACGTAAAAATTAATCCCGCACAAAAGATTTAAAGTTGTATCGTAGACCCTTTTAATTTGAACTTTTGGAAGCTTATAATCATCCATGTACGAGGTCATCAATCAAATCTAATATCAATCAATCTTGCCACTACATGTTTTTACTTCAACAATGATTATTTAATCTCAACAGAGACAATATAAAAAGCCACATAACTTCCCTTATGGAGACCATCTTGTGTACTTGTTTAGAATTAACATGATATCGTTTTGAAGTTTCAAAAATTGTACGAAAATTATCCTACCGCTTGCATAGTAACGGTAAGCAGCGCACAACAGGATCCTGAACTATAAAGTTTAAAGTTTGGTCAAAACATGATCTATAATGAGTAATTATACGTACACAGATGTTAAGGATACATTCGGACACAAATGTATCCAAAATCGTTAGATGCACGTTGGGTCCTAAATAATTCAAGAGCTCCGCTTGCATCCAGTAGTTCCGAACATATCTGTGTATAGAGACTTTCTCATCTATAATTATGGTATAAGGTACGTAGAACAGATGAGAAAACAAACTCACCAACCGAGGGAAGTAAATGCAAGGGGAAGTGAAAGGGCTTGAAGTCCAATTCCTGAAGAAATTAGAAGAAATGAAGAGGTATATGCATTCCCATTTCTGGACTGTGTGATTGGTAGCCATGCGTCAATTGGGTTTCTCTCTGTTTCATGATCTTCATCATCATGGCTTGAATCTTCTGAATTCCCTTGACTCCCATTCCTCTGGGGAATTGTTTCCACATACACTTCAACCACTTCCCCCATCTCTCTCTCTCTCTCTTTCTCTCTCTCTCTCCCTTGTGTTTGCGTGGGAGATTGTTATGGTGCATATAAAGGCAAGTTAAGCGTTCGGTCTCCCTCTCTCTCTCTCTCTCCTGTTGAGAGAGAGATTTGTTATGGCAGCATATATATAAGGACAAGTGAAGTATTTTTTTTAAATTCATACTTTTGGGGTTAGCTTACATATTGATACATACTACCCGAAAGATTTTGAATTTCGGAACTAATTATGCCGTTCACCTGCGAGGATCCCAATTAAAGACACAACGAAACTCTATGAATTGGCCCCATAACAAATGATATTACTCGAGAGATTTTGAAACTCACCAGAGAGATTTCGAACATAAAATTTTATTAAAAAAAAACTCTTAATTAAGTCTCATGCTTTTTATGCTAAAAGGCCTAATAAATCAAAATGAATCTCAAAGTGATTATAATTATCTCATGAATTAATGCTTTGGCATAAATGAAGGATTTTTTAGTAACATTTAAATTAATTAGTACAAAAACCCTATTGGTAATTTTAAATCTTACAAATATACAAATGAAATAATACATATAATTTTTTCCAAACAATAGTTGAAAATTTCCATTTTAATCTGCCGCTTCGGGACTCGAATAATCTCGAACCGGCACTAGTAGTTAAAATCTTGTTATAAAAGTAAAGGATAACACTAAAAATTGGAGGGGGATGAAGCCAAACAGTGACTTAAGCACTGTGACGCCCCTTTTTTTGTATGTGTAATGTGTGTGTATGTATATATATACACAGTGAATCTATCAATGAAGTCAAATTGGGTGGTGCATGCCCAGGAAAAAGGAAAGTGAATGAAGGCCCGGTACACATCGGTACTGGTACGTATTGTATCAATAGTAAAATTAGTACGCTTGCCGGTACGAGATTGATAACTTTTGAATGAAACTACTTTTATACAATTTCAGATTTCTGTCATTTCACCTGTAATCCATTTCCTTACCCGGCAGACACTTATCACCTTGGGAAAGTGGGTCCACACAAATATTCGCGTACAAACTTAAATATAAATGTGTCTACAACTGTTAAATGTACGTGTAGTCTGCAAATTAATGAGTGATCTATATGCATTCAACAATTTTGAACACATTTGTATCTGAATCTGTGCACGAATATTTGTGTGTAACATTACTCGATGACCTTTCGTTATTTTCTTGTTAAGAAAGTATGTGCAAACAACTTTTCGTGCACACATCTTGATACTTATGTATCTGTAACTATTGAATGCATGTACAGTCAACACATTAATGAGGTTTTTATGTGCATTCAACGAATCTGAACGTTGTGTGCGTAGCATTAATCTTTGTTGTTTTCCTTTAGATTGTCCATTTAGTTGACTGAAAAAAATTACGAAAATATTTTTTTTTTTTTTGTATTTCTTATGTGTTTTGTTTGTAGAAAAATTACGGGACCAACATCTCTAATTTTTCCTCAAAATATGAACCGTAAAAAATACAAAATATTGCAGGAATCTTATTTTTACCTAGTTTCTTATACTATTAGACTACTAATTAATTTTGAACTTCCCTATTAGATTTTTTTACGAACACGTGAAGAAAATACATTTTCTTTTCCAGTACTTCACTAAAATTTTCTCATGAACGATTTTTTCTTCGTCTCAACGAGAGAAATGAAAATGGCATAAAAATAAGAACCAACGTTAGAGAAAGTTTAGATAAGACAATACTAAAAGCACTAAACATAGTAAAAAAAAAAAAAAAATTCTTATAGTAATGTTTTTGGAAATTTTATTAAAACAATTCTTGGCTCATGATAGGCTCTTTTTTCTTATGAGTCAAAGACACCTTTGACCTCTCTTTCTTTCTTTCTGGCCTTTGTGGTCAAAAGAATTTTGAGGTGTTGGATTACGTCCTTTTGCATTGGCCGACCAGAATGCTTCCTGGTCTGAGATGATTGTCGTTTAAGACCAAAGATTGATTAATTTAGTGTAAGATTGATTAATTCAGTGAATCTGAGGTAAAACAATTGGATTACGAACTAATTGCGTTGAAGATTTTTATCAGTGGTGGTATACAATTTAGTTACGAATTAATAAAGATTTTTATATTGAAGTTCTTTTTCTATTATTTCTTTATGTTATATCTTTCATAGAAGATTGATTACACCTCATGCATGAGGTATGTATGTGTGTGTGTATATATATATACACACACACGTTCATGCCGAAGGGGTGTGTATATATGTATACGGAAAACTTCTAATAAGGAATTACACATTTTGCTAAAATACGGATATCTCATTTTTTGATCAAATTTTGATGATTTAAATCATTTAATGTGTTTAAAAAATATTTTTAAGGACATTCTTAAGAAATCAGTTCAAAATATTACTATATATGAAGGGTTTGATCTAAACAGTTTTTTATAAAACTACTTCTATTAATATTTATGAAAAACTATTTGGATCAAACTCTACTCGATATTTCTTCAGTCGATTTCTCGCGAGTACCCTTAAAAATATATTTTAAATACATTTAACGGTTCAGATTCTTTATAGGAAGAAGACTGTATATATGTGTGTGTGCGCGCACGCACGCCTCATGTATGAGGTATATAATCCATGATACCTTGTATTTGAGATATTGATATAGCAATTATCACGATTAGATCAGTTGATTTGAAAGTCAATGACTTGTGAATAAATTCTAAGGAGTTGTATAATATCTGGGACTTTGATGATACTTAGGATTTCATTAGACGGACAATAGTTGGGTTTCGACTTTCGAGTTAATAAAAAATACTTGAAGATTTACTACTAGACATAGAGTATTACGTCACTGTACTTTATTTACTTTACTCTCATACTCATGTGTTACTGCTTCCGCATAAATTGCACATATAATATCATCTTATTATTTTGTCATAATGTTCAAAGAAAATTTAAGACCAAGATAACTTATTAAGCCTCATAACTCTTGGTACATATTTATTTGTCCTTGACATTTCACGGCAGATATCGAAGACGTTGGTGAAGAACCAGAGTATCAGATCAACGTCAACATCAACCCGAAAGAAGAGCTTGCTGAACCATGACTTACTTAGAATAGGTTTAGAGCTCTGAAATCTCAATTTAAAGGCTTCGTTTTTTAAAAACGAACTTTGAATAATTTTACGTTGGTATTTCTTATTTTGTAACTGTAAACAACATACTATCTTTGTTTATGAAATAAAAAAAATTTAATTTTTTTTAAATTAACGCGTTCAAAAATTGGAGCATTGCAAAAATTATTCCCTTAGTTTAGATGCTAAAGGTTGAATATCTCCGGATCGACGGTGCGATTGCAACAAAAAATAGCTATACAATTTCTTGATAGCCTAACTATTTCGCAATCTAGTCTAGTGTGAAAAGAAGAAAAAGATTTAAATTTGGGAAAAATCGTGCAATCATATCTCAATTCCATAAATAAATACTTAAACCTTAAACGGATCTTTTATATCTTCCCATGGGGATAAGCTTTCCTCTATATCTCTATCATCTCTTTGTCTTCTTGTATTTTATTTGGAAACAAAATTAACATCCATGGGAGAGAGTGCCTACCAAATTATTGTTTTTTGCACTTCTAACCAATGATTCAATGAATCATGTTAAAAAGGTACCATTCACAGGTTGCCACGTGTCATTCCGACCAACTTATGTGCACCTCGACTAATTTTTTGAGAACCAATTCCACCGTCTACCAACAGATGACCCATACAAATTAGAAATTTATCCTGTATAGATTGACCCCATAAAAGTTTATAGTACTTGAGAGGTTAAGTCTTACAGTATTAACCACTCAAATAATAATAGATACAACACATGACAATAACTCGTGGCAAGAAATTATTTTCTCAAATTTGAAAGTTACTGGGAGAACGAGTTAGACTCAATGCCATAAATACAGAAACTAATTAAGGGTACATTTTGTTCGATGGAATGAACATCGAAATGAAATAATTATTGTAATATTGGAATACATATTCTTATATTCGGTTCACTAATAAATAAAAGAATCCTCATTCCAAATATAATCATCATTCATCTAAATAAAGGAACGATAATTTCATAGGAAAAATAAAGAATTGTGATTTAATTCCTTTCTAATTATTGGTGTCACACCAAAATTTTTATTGTCACACAAAAAACATTACTTTCACATTAAAATTCACTATTTTCATACCAAAATTCACTAAAACCAAACCAAAATAACTACTTCCACACCAATATTCATGAATGTCACACCAAAATTCTACGTATTTTCACACTAAAATTTACGATTGTCACTCCAAAGTTATTACTTCTGCACCAAAACTCACTATTGCCGCACTTTAATACATCTTGGAAAAAAAAAGTTGGTATGTTTAAGCTAAAAGAGAGTGATTAGTGATGATGCAAATAACTGGACAGTGACCTCTTGAGCTCTTGTTGGGTTTCTGCACACAAAGTTCAAAGAACGAAGGTGTTTTCAGCCAAGAACTCTCCGATGATCAAGGTCAAGTTAAATCTCATCTGCAAGAGAATTGAGAGTATATATATGTAAGTATGTAGCTGATAACTTGAGAATGTACCTTGGCCATGATCCAATGATCCTTTTCATAGGGTGAATGGTGGCCAGAGAATATTATGGGGTCTAATGATTGCTGATCCCACTCCTTATTTCCTTGCAAGGAGGAGCGAGTAATTTATTGAGGTCTCCATCTCCAAAACTTAGAGTGCCCTCAGGCTTCATTTGCAAACTCTTGCCGAGTGGATCACGTGACTAGTTCCATAAGACCGAATATCCTACAGCCCGAAAGACTGAGTGTCAACTGACAATTTGGGATAGATTACTGAGTGCTTAAATCCGAATGGTTGTGTGCTGAGTGATGATTGTGCACTGATAGACAAACCTTAATTATATTCCTATGTGCATTTTATTCCAATGAATCAAAGGCAGCCTAAATATTCCAATATGCTGCTACTTTATAGGCTGATACCCCCAACATAGTCACCATAATATGGCAACCGTAGTCAAAATTTAAAGGATTCTGCACTAAAAATGTGGGATTTGTACAAGTGAGTGGGTGTTCTTTTATCTCAGTGAGAAGTGAGTGTATACAATATTGGCTGTTGTTTTTCAAAGGGCACTACTGATCTGGCTTGAATCAAATAGCACACAGGTATTAAACCCACTGTCTTTTGAGTCAGTTTCGTAAATTTTGTTTATCCTCCTGTCTGTAATCACTTTTAAAATATTTTTTGTCGATAATTAAAATTGTCTATTTTATTCAATTTAATTTCTTTAGAGATCCTTTGGTTCTTTTATATATATATGTGTGTGTGAATAATTTTTATGAAAAATTGCATTGATCAAACCCTTCTCAGTAATATTTTGAGTTGATTTCTAGCGGGTACCCTTAAAAATATGTTTTAAACGCATTGAATAGTTCGGATCATCAAAATTTGATCAAAAAATAAAAGGTCCGCATTTTAACAAAATAAGAGATCCATATATATATGTGTGTGTGTGTGTGTGTGTGTGTGTGTGAATTTCATGAATATCGTTTGCCCATTGTCTTTTCATCTTCCTATTTATAAGCCACAACTCACTTCGACGTTTTTTTAGGATACCACGGAAAATCCAGTTCAATCAAATATATATCGGTAAGTACTTGACTTAAAATTAAATTTTTACTTCAAAATTTTTAGTATTTCAGGCTAAAAAAAAAATTAATTAATTTTAGGTCAAGTATTTATCTATATCCGATCGAGCTGAATTTTTTTATGGTTTTGATTATCGAAGTGATCTCTAAATCATCTCACACAATGAAGGATAAACAAAATTTGTTCACTCGCAAGTGAACAAAATTAATCTCGTATCTTTGGTTACAACCATACGAATGACGTGCCCCACGTTTTCATCTAATGAGTCTTGCTTTCCAATAAAAAGAAAAAAACAAAGAAAAAGGAAAGGAAAGAAGCATCGGAATGAGATTTTAAAAGACGTCACGTACACCTTGTTTAATTGTAAAATTTTGAAACTAATAGTCGAAATTAAAAGAAAGAATCTTTTGCTTACGGTAAGAATTGAGATTAAAAAAAAAAAAGATGTCAATTAAAAGCAAGAATCTTTTGCTTTTTTGAGATTAAGGGACCGAACAACATGATTTCTAGATTTATTTTCTAAAAACCGGGTTTAGAGTCTATTAACCGAACGAAGCCTTAATTCTCTATGTAATTATTAGACATATTAGAAAATGATATATCAAAGTCATTGTCTCTCTTTTTTTCTTGCCACCATTTTAATGGTTCATTTCATTTTGAAGTTGGAAGCCCAAAAAAGTTGCCCATTTCAATCTACCAATCAAAACTGCAACACGTGTCCATTTATCAGAGAGATTTTACTAATTTAGGGGGACCTAACTGAATAAAGTTAAACTTGATGTTGAACTTCTCCAACTTATAACCACAAATGAAGGACCAGTACCACTAAAAGAGACAATATTAGAGGTCAAGTGAGGTTATTTAATCCTACTCATTTTTGTTATTGTTATTTTGAGTGATATGTATATTAATTAGTGAATTTGATCTCATTAAAAGTGTAATATTGTTTTAATAATTTCACCTAAGGTATAAATTTACCCCAAATATTTTATCAAAAAAGCATAAATAACTCATTTCTTGTTTTTCGACCCTTTCAGTCACTATGAACACTCTCGATTAATGCAATGAAATGTGTTTATTTATCGATCTGTTTACTTGAAATTGGAGCAGGTTTTAAAAAAGATCTTAGAATGTCTAGGATTGGGTCAAGAAGGGTCTCTTCACACCTTCTTTTTGCCTTGGTAAGGAAGAAGGGGGAACAAGAACACTTAGAGAGTACAGTATAACGGAAAGTTGTATACTGTGTTCGAGAAGGAAGAATTGTTTTTAAAATATTTTGGGTATTTGAATGAGAATTAATTATGAATAGTATTTACACATTTATCATGAAAAAGACATTTTTATTTTTTCCTTAATAAATGATTATTTTCTATATATTTTTTAAATAAAAAATTGTTAATGATTATTATAAATGAATATTTAGAGAAGACTTCATACTTATTCTCTCGTTCAAAAAAAAAAATGTTGTGTAATTTTAGTTAAACTTTTAATGCTACCAATAAAGATTTTTGGCTCCGCCCCATCTATAGGCATAAATCATTGCCACCTTCATGGGCTGGGCCTCATGGGCCTTCACCCAGTCCAACAAGAAAACTAAGATTTAATCTCCAGTTCTATTCATACAAAGTACCAAATCTCCATTGCTGTTGGATGCAACAGTGTGTTGGGTTTGTGGTCCACCAAAAGTGGGCCGGTTAGCCCATTAGTGGGCTAGGTCAACTAGGTCTTCTAGTTCCCCTATATATAGGTGCTTATGTGTAGGGTTCTATTCAACGAGTGAGTGTGTCATTGTTTCGTAAGCGGAATTGTGCTGCGAATGATACACCGGTGAGATTGAGAGAAGATCTGTGCGAGTTGAGTGTCGAACACCGGATTTGGTTGTTCCTCTTCGCGGTCAGAGTTTTTGTAAGCTGTTTTAGTGGATTTTTTCTCTGTTCAATCTCTCTTGCTCTTGTGTGTGTGTTTGTTGGTGTTCGTGGGATTGGGGTTCATCCCAACAACTGGTATCAAAGCTTTGGTTCGGTGGCCGAACACGTCGGAGAAACACACGGTCCGTTTGAACGCGAAACGGACGGAGGCGCACGGATCGGACGACTGGGCTCGGGTCAAAACACATCGGT